>JAGDQP010002733.1:0-24416 GCA_022664845.1 Lepisma saccharinum | reverse complement strand
TGAAATAGTTTCATTGTTGTGCCTATAACAATGAAGCTCTTTCAACAATGAACAAGAAATAAATAAAAAGTCGGCACGGATAGAACTCTTGAATTGGTTCTAAACTTTCTTCCCTGAAAGTTTGAACTCTCTAGGCTTGAATTTGTAGGAGTAGCATTGAAATTTCGTGCAACGATAAAAATACATTAGACATATAGGGAGATTGTGCTGCCATCTCTTGTCGGAGATCTTGGCTTTACATTGCTCTTAAAGCAATAGGAAGACCATTATTAGTAGTAGTAAGTGTAATATTTAGTACTAGAGTTAACGGTGAAACAAAGCAAAATAATAGTAATAGTGGTAGGAGTAGAAATTTAATCCCAGGCAACGGCGGGTAATTAAGCTAATTGTTGCTAGTTTGATTTTTCAAGATGGCGACTATTTCAAATCATCAGCTTAGCAGGAAAGTCTCCTTACTTCCCTGATCAATCTGTTTTGTTTTTTTTCTCGACCCCTTTCGTATTTTTCCAGCCTCCATGACGTTATCTGCTTTTAGCCGGCAACTCTGCACGTCTTCATTCCTGTGACCACACCTTTCACAAAAAGTTGCCACCTTCCTGTACGTGGAAAATGCCAGTACACGTGTCTGCATCTCCTAACTTGTATATTTTTTCCACATTCTCTGCGGGTCTAGTGGTAAAACATTCTTAAATGGCAACGTGGGTCGTGTGCCATCCTTTGATCCTATTTACAAAAAGATAATTTACGACTTCATTTAATACTATAGGAGAAATCGCGTTTAAAGTGTTCACCTTTATGAACAGAAATTCCACAGTTAAGGTTACAATTTACCAGATCAGATGTTATGAACCCTCTCCACCACAGATCATACAGCAGAGGGGGGGGGGGGTCTCAACAAACATCAATATCACTGGCATGAATATGTTGTCCCACTATCTGCGGTCTACTAACAAAACCTTCATTCCTTTGTAGTAAAAAATTTTTAAAAAAAAGTGCTGTGGAAATGTTAAATGCCATAAATGAAAAGCGTTCCTAACTTAGGATAGATCCTACCTTAGCAAATTAGTATTGCCGGGGGTCCAGTTTTAACAGTCGCCAAAGCAAAATATTACCGGTTTCAATGTAAAATACAAAGCAGACGTAAAATGCTGTATGAAAACCTACCATTTTGTTAATTAACATTCTAGAAATTTGGCAACCTCATATTAAATAGACCATTTGCTTTTCACCAGCTTCCATGCCGTTAAAAGGACCTAGAAATATCTAGTGAAGTAAAAAAAAATAAAGAAAAAACGAAAAAATTGAACGGCGGAAAAGTTTTTTTTTTTTTTATTCAAATTTAGTGCTACTTCGGAAAATTTGTTTTTCATTTTTTGCCATTTCGGGGCAGCTAACATTATCTGAACATTAATAAATAGTTAAAATGTTAGTTTTTGGTACAAATATACATCTGGAATTATAAAATTTCTATTGGGACTAGCAGAAACAACACTGTGTTCCATACATGTGTATTCAATCGATTCCAGCTTGCAGCCAATATCATATATCGCATTGCGATGGGACAATCTAATGAAGTGAAAAAAAAAATGTTTCTTGCTCCATCTTAATAACATCGCTAATCGCAAACTTTTCAAATATATATTTTACGAAAAGCCAAGAATAGGCGTGCTTTATGAAAGTAAATACTTTCTTATGAATCTGATAAAATCGTTCGAATTATGACGTTTCAGGGCGACGTAGGAGTAATACATGAAAGCTACTAATAACTTATTACTTTACAGTCCAAGAAAGAAATTCTCATATTTAAATACAATGTTTTCTGAATACTTTTGGAGCTCGTTGGTATGGATAAAAAAGACCTTAAATCAATTGCAAAGAACTGGGTGATATAGAAACACCAGTCGCGGTTAAGCAACATATTTTATGCTACTCTGAATATTATACAAGCTATTCAAAATTAGAATGTATTACTATGAGTAAGTGTATTATATACTGTTCGAAATATCCAATTCGAGTATTAAGAATTGTGTATGAAACTGAATTTTGTTTTAATATTTTTTTTTGCAGTGCTTAGCGCATTGGGACGGTAACACAAAGATCCCGGGTTCGATCCCCGGTCCAGTCACATACTTTTCACTCTTCAATATTAATAGTATGTGCAACTACAGAGGTTTGGTGTATAAAAAACTCGGAAGTTGTCTCCATTTCAACCTTACATTTTATTTGCCGTATTCTGTCATTCGATTCGTTGCCCCAGTATTCAAGAAAATAAAATATATTCGTATCTCTTTTCTATTGCAAAATAAATTACTACCTCTTTATTATTATTACAGTGTAACAATATGCCAACCGTATCTTTATAATATACTCAACAATATTTACACTAGCTCATATGGCCAGAATCCAGAGCAGAGAAGCAAAAAACATAATGAGTGTGTCCGACAAATCTTTGTTACGAATTTACGAATCGTTAAGAAGTTGTAAGAGCCTTGAAATACATTACATTCGCTAAATTAACTGAACTTTTTTTTTTTTAATCGTAAATAAGAGTTTTATTTCGACCTCAGAAGAAAACCAGTTACATAGAAGATATAACATTTGTGTAAAATCGAAATACGACTATTTAAATGACATTCCACTACTCTAATGATGCCTTTAAAAAACAATAATATATAGCTTTTTAGACCACAGAAAATAATTCGACTTGGTTAAATTTAGCAATTAGATGCCCCGAGAGCTTCTCTGCATAGCACTCGATTGATATTATTAATAACAAATCTTTTAGTCTAGAATGTTTAACGATTCCAAACATATTATAGTTTGGGGTACTGACTGAACTCCAATATTTCATTGCATTTCAATATCACAAAGGAAAAGTATTGCAGAATTTACTCAGCAATATTACTCAAGAGTTAAAATGATAGTCTTGGTTGTGTTATCCACTTCTGTATTTCAAAGTTTTTTTTTTAAGTGGGCCAAACCCGAAAAACTCGTTTTTTTTTTTTATTTTTTTCGAGCTGGGCCCACCATGGCAAACCCTACAACTAGGCCGCATAAAATAGTGCAATATATCAAATTTATCACAGTGGTGTTCCCAGCAGTCCTTTTCTACTGTGTGGCTGTGCACTTTTGACGTTTAACAGGGTTACTAATTACCTCACTAACGAATCTTCCAGTTTAATAGTAGGTGCATATGAAGTGAGTGTTAAATCATGTGCATCGCGCATAATGAAAAAAAATGGGTTAAGTTCCGCTGAGCTGATCCAGAAATAGTATACATAGCAAAATTTACAGGAAAAATGCGTACTGTAAGTTAACTTGTAAAGCGTAAAAAAGAAATCAATTAAAAGTGTGTTAACTCGGAAGAAAGATCAGGTGAATGCTGGACTACTTACGAGTGGGGGAAAAGTTGAGCTGTCGGATAGAGACGGTATTCAGTGCCTGTATTCAGACTCTAACGTGAACATCTTGACACCTCATTGCGGACCTGATGATGTTTTGAACTTCCCTACAGCGCAGTCAACAAGTCGCCCGCATACCAAAGGAAACGAATAGATGTGGCATTAAAACCACGAAATAACATTAAAGCAAGTCGTAATCTTTCGATTGACATGTAGGTAAAGCAATAAATAGACATACAAACTTCTACATTAACAACAAAAACGTAGCTACTGACTTTTATACGAAAATGAACAAAGTAATTTGATCAGCTCTGCGGAATAATAGCCAAAATATTATAACCTAACCAAACCACCGTCTACGCTCTCATGACATTTGACTCTAATTCTTGTTGCAAAATACGTGTAATTCACATCAATTGATGCTATTAGTATTCCTCCGCATACCACCGTTCTTGTATCTGTTGATCAACTCTAGTAGAAATTTAGCGAAATAATAATGAGATGTCTTTTCGTAACACTTTTTGGATTGCTGGCTGGCTGTCACTAGGTGTTTCTAGAAGTGCCTGTGTTAATTCTTTCCAATGGGATGAGTGGTATATAGCGTACATATAACAAAATATGGCACAAAATCTGGCTCGTGCCTTAATAAAATGAAGTACGAAGTTTTCATTGTAAAATATCCTGCATAAATATCGTAATGCTTTCAGCATACTGTTAATTGTTATCTATCTATCCCCAATACCCATGCGATTTAGTTACTGTTAAGTTGCATGCCGCTGAAACCAGTCACATTTTTATGGTGACACAAGTGAAAGCTGAATATTAAAAAAAAAAATGCCAACTCGCACATAACATGGAATTTAACGTTTCCGGTACAATTGTATAAAAATCAACCATATGGCAGCATGTTCGGCTGAAGACATGCATTATACGAGAATTTGAACACTGAACGAAATAAATAGAAATGGAAGGAAATAACTGTCAAATAAGTTTCCAAATCTCAAGTATCCAAAGGAGCTCTTTAATAAGAATCAGTTAGAAGAAAAAATTTACCTTGCACTACACCAGTAATATAACTAAAGATATGCGACAACCAAAAAATCTCACCTGTATTATTGCTTTACAAGGTACGTAAAACAGAGTATCAACAAAAACTAATAACCACAATTTTCTTATTAGTTACAACTTCTGTGAACAAACTACCCACACAACATCTGATAAACAGCACCCAAGAAGAACTGTACTTACAAACAGCTGATACAGCGCTGCCAAGTATTTCGTATTAAATTTCCCTAAATAGCCTCAGAAATAACCTTTTCCCCCAAGAAAATTCCCTATACCATGACGGTTCGAAAATAGGCTTTAAAATGAACTTTAAAACGAAGGTAATTTTCAATCAACATGCTGCCAGAAGGAAATAAAGATTAACAGAAAGATAATAGGCATAGTTGATGATTATGTTTACCCAGGCCAGCTCAAAACATCAAATGACAAGTTGAGAGACGATATTCATAGAAGATGTAAAACGGCGTGGAGTTCTTTTGGAAGACTACACTTTATTTTCAAAAGTAAACTACCAATGTGTCTGAAGCGTAAAGTTTATAATCAATGTGTCGTACCTGTGATGATATACGGCTATGAAACTTGGACAGTGAGTGCGCAAACGACTCAAAGATTGAGAGTCACACAAAGAGCAATGGAGAGATACATGCTAGGAATAACCAGGAGGGACAGGAAGACAAATGAATGGATTCGCGCACAAAGGTAGAGGATGTAATTAAGACTACGAAGATGATGAAGTGGAGATAGGCCGGTCACATAGCTAGACGAACAGATGGAAGGTGGACGACATGAACAATATTGGATTTCTAGAGGAAAGAAACGACCGAGACGACGTCCAAATGTAGTATGACTAGACGGCATCAAGCGCTTTTCAGAAGCTACATGGATGAGGATAGCAGCAAATCGAATTGAATTTATTAAGGCCTTTAGGCAACTATGGCTCAGGCCGTATGGATGATGATGGGATGCATTGGTGGAATGAAGAAAGTGGGAGGAAACGGGAGCACCCCGAGAAAACCCACGCACACGGTGTTTGTCCACCACAAAGCCCACATGGCATGAGCAGGGATCGATCCGACGACCCCTAGCACCAGAGGTGAGCGCTCTACCAACTGAGCCACCGTGGCCCCCAGCAGCAAATCGAGATATGTGGAAAGTAAAGGGGGTGACCTTCATCCAGCACTGGATGGAAAACGGCTGAATATATATGTTGCCTGTTGAAATTCGTGCGTTACGTTTTCCCCCACCCTGGCTAAAAATTTTAATTCGCACACTGGTCATGTACAAACATTCACCACTCTAATTACATTTGTGTACATTTTGCCTTTTTTACTGTTCACAAAGGAAGAAGGTTATTTGTTTATACATAGCAGTAGCGGCTCGTGCTTCGCAGAAATGGAAGTTCAAGCAACAGAGGTAAAAATATATTGCTATGCCCAAAATGCCTTTTGCGCAGATGTGACCTCGTTTCTTCGCACCTTCATTTACTACCCCTAAATAGAACATTTTTCAATCCATGATAACTTCTCTTCTAGGTCAGTTGAGTAATGACAATATTTTGGAATTTAAAAAGCTTGTATCTATTTTTTTAAGCAAGTTGTAAATCATCTTATTTGTATTTAGTCTGGAAGCGAGGCTTGAAGCCCGAACTCTTGGAGCCATCACAGAACGTTCCTCTGTTTGGGACTTATTTATGTGGCGAAGCACTACCTCTAGTGGGTATATGTGCATATTTGTATCCTTATTGATGAGGCGCATTGTCTATCAAGTATCAGAACATGTTCCCTGTGTTGGGAATCTTTCGCCTGCGGTCCTTAATTATAAATAAATATATTTGAATAGTTTCAAATAAAATATGTTGGTACTGGGTTCGTTTCCCAAATATGAAGTTGGGGATTGTGTTTGTTTTGGAGTGAGATTTGGTGCAGACTTTGTGCAGCTGTTGTGCTGCGATTATTATTATTATTATTATTTATAATAATTGTGATATGACAAAAGAAATCAAGAAATATTATTCATGATTGTACAAATTAAAAACGTTTACCTACGGGTGTACAGGAAATATTTATGAAAATACAAATTGAATTGTAGGAATGCTTCAGACAGCTAAATCTTCGGTGAACGACTTACACGTCTGTAACCGAAACACGGGACTAAGAGATCAGGAGATATGGCGTTTAAGAGTGATCGACCTAGAATTCGTTTACGATTCGCAACTCGAAAACTGTGATGTGGGCATGACTTGTGGAAAGAAAGGGAAATTTCCTAGGAATGACGTAGTCACATAGAAGGTAACGAGCTAGTTCGAGTAGACTGGAAAGTTAGTCGAAATCCCGTCTTGAAAGAGAAACGAGTAGCAGTCGACCCAGATCCACCCCGAGTTGGGTAGCCAAGCGAACTCAGTTAGCAAGTAAGTGATATGGTATTCTCTTCGATCGTTAAGCGTAATGTCTGTTGATCTCTGGTTTAATTTTAGTTGATTTATTGATTGTTCTAAACCAATTAATTGAATATTGACTTTTAGCTAAACTTTGAACCATATTACAACTGCATATACGATGAATTGTTTGATAACGTAAATTATGCTTTGTCATATCAATACTAGCGCAGTAGTTATTAATACTAGCCGAAACATAGATTTCGCCTCTGAAACATTCCAATGTTAATTGAAAAAGGGAATTTCTATATTTAATTTATCGATTCCTATTCCAATACCAAACTAGCAAGTCAGATGTTATCAGCGACTGAGATTTACCACTTGAGTCACATGAGTATAATTCTGAGCTACCAACTGAATTGATCGAGTCAGCACCCATTCCTAAGCCCTTTTACCCTTCAATAATTGGACGGAAGTGAAGTGGGATGCTTACGAATGGATGGTGGGATCAGACCCCGGAACTAGTTGGAAAATACATCTTTCACAGACGATTGTGATTAATTCCTGTGACGGTGTAGTTTTCATCTAGAGATTCTATGTTAGATGTTGGGCATCATAAATTAGAGTTATTAATTGACATTGAAGTATCTGGCATTAGCCCGTCACACTCAACAAGATAACATAATAGTAATAATACTCCGTTGTTATTGTTGTGTATATATATATATATATTGCACTTTCATTGTTGTTGGGTTGCTTTAGACATTTTTTTAAAATAGTAGTTGTTGGTAGTCGCTGTTGACATCTTCAACTGTCAGATGGGCTTGGAAAGACAGGCCCTACAGTTGTCTGATTAGTTAAATTCTGAACCACTTCATGTGATTGACCACAACGGGGTTTGAACTTGTGGTTACTTGCATAAGATGATCGTGATAGCCACTTCTGTATCTCTAGGTCATTTTTGGCCATTAAATCAAGTTTGTCTATTAAGAGTTTTGTTTTCCACATGTATCTGATAGTGTTGTATGTACCTTGGTGGCCTGGTCCAGTTCATAACGTGAAAGAGCGTTTTGATAATTACAGTAGGCCAGTGCGGTATGGTAGTTTTCGTTGGGCTTTCAGGGTAATACACTACCATATTTGGTTTTGGTGGAAAACTGTTTCTTCTACTTCAGCACAACCGTGCTAGAGAATGTGTTTTTGAAGTTTTGATAATAAATGTAGGCCTACACCCCTAATATGTACTGACTTAAAATCATTTTTTAAAAGGCCTATCTGATTTCACAGAGGGTCTTGGTGTGGTGATTGTGGGTTTCTTGGACAGTTTTGCTACTGCTTGTTTGTCCCGAAAGATGTATTCAGTTTAATTGTCTGATATATATTGACAGGTGCTTGTTTGAAAATGAGTTTTATTTTCTTATTTTAATACTTTGTTTTGTTTATCATTAGGCTCGATGCCATGTTTGTTTAGTACGCACTTGTGATGTTTAAGTGCATTAAATCAGCAGTAGCGTGATTCACATTAGCATCTGTTAATATACTCTTTAATGTTAAAACCGTTGTTTCACTTGTCGGTGTGAGATGAGCGTTATTAGACCTTTTTTAAAGATTTTTTTTATAGTTTTGTTCAACTATGACAAGACTTTGTTGGATGAAAGTGCCCAAGGAGAGGCAGATTCCGTCCTATGTAGACAGATTATTTAATTATTTGTCATTTTTTTTCTAGCATTGGCATTTTTATTTACTCAAACCTTTGATTTTTTCTCAATATTTGATTAAGTTGTGGGTGTCATATTTTGTGCTCAGTATAGCAAATTTGTCATCTTTTGTTAATATTATTAGTGTTTTGCCCAAGCGGCACGTCCGTCCAAGTGCAAATAGTATGTTAACTACTCGGTTAAGAAGGTCATATGTATATGAGACAGAGAGAGAAAGAATTTATCTGTGTCCCCCTCCTTAACAAAATCCTGTCTGCGGGCCTGAAGTTATCAACTGCTTTCGTAGAAATGTTACTAGTCGAATCAACTTTGGGATAAATCCTCGACCGATAATAGTAGATTTAAAGGCCAGCATATTCAGTGAAAAAGTAAATTAGTTGGTAACTATGACTGTGTGTGTGTGGTGGTGGTGGGGAATTGTTAGCGAAATAATACACCAACTCTTCTCCATACCGTGAGTGACCCAACCCTCCCTCCTAGCAGAAGGCAACTGTTCTGTCCTTTGTTGCAGCACGAAGGAGAGAAGTAAAACAAGTCCTTTCTCTCTGGTAAAACTTTCTTTTTTTTCCGCTATGTTTTCCAGAAATATAAGTGCGCACGGTGTTTCGTATGCTCAATTCTCTCGTTTTCGGCCGTGCTTAATCCGAAAGGACTTCCCTCTGCCCCCTAGCCGAGAAACTGACTTCCAAGAGGATACATTTCCGTGGTTGAACCCAGAGGGAGGATTCGCATATTTTCTCAAATGCTCTGCAACCCGCAAGCCAGCGACGTTAGGCTGCATATCTAGTAGGGGTACTATAACAGACGTGTGATGAACGAACATTAAAATTAAGATAATTTTTCTTTATATTTTTAATTATCTAGCGGGGGTTCAATGTGCTTTTGCGCACTGCTACAAGCCACGCCTGATACATAGGCTTTTAAATTTTACACAGCTGACGCTATCAGTTACCGTGGGGTGAATTACTGCCCCATGTCACTGTTCTGGTTGCCATTCTTTTACCTTTTGAGATTCTTACTGTTTACAAGTAAAGCTAAAATGGATTAGGTTAGAAAAGTCAGGATAGTTTTATAATTACACATTTTAAATTTTCACGCAGTTGACACAGCCAGTTACCACAGGGTTAATTACTGCCCCTGTGATCAGTTTTCATATGTGGTCTGTTGCTTCTAATGGCCGACCTCGTTGAAATTTAAACCAGGTAAGAAACCTTCGTTATTTAAAGGAAATAACGCAATTTCGAAAATATCACAGTACATCTCTTACATAGCACACCTTCCAAGGGGTGGATTTCGGTTGCATTTTTTTGGCTGGCCCACTACTTGGCGAAAGAATATTGCGTTGCATAGAATAGATTACATGGCCGGCGATTAAAAGGGCATGAATGAGTAATCTCCCCACCCACAAACACACACACTCTTTTCTCTCGCATTGGTCTATTGAAAATAGGATATAGAAATTGAGCATTGAGAAGCTGAAATAAAAGGGTGAGAGTTACTTACTTACTCATTCTCGAGTAATTTATTGTCCATTGACCATACTACAAATAAAAAGTTCATTCATTAGGAGTTGCAGTAGCGTGCCTTATTTTCTAGATTATCATGGGATATTACAAAATTAATATTTTTCACGCGTGCTCTAGTCAAGTAGTTGCAAAATTGGATATTCTCGCAATATGTGATCTACCGCCCACCTTGTGACCTACTATCCAAGGGCGCCCATTACTCTCCACCCCCCTACCCAGAGAAAATTATACTATGCAAGATAGATATAAAAAAAAAATGTTTACATAATATTTATTGTCAACACAACAAGCTTTATAGCCCAATTAGGGTATCAATATTTAAAATGCTTATTTACAGACATTTTTATTACAATATTTCTAAATGATTTGGAAGACGAACGGGATAACCCCGAGAAAACCCACGCAAACGGTGTTTGTCCACCACAAAACCTCTGGTACAAGCAGGGTTCGAACCAACAAACTCAAGCGCAAGAGGTGAGAGGTCTAACCGTTAAAAGATAAAACTTCGTATTGACTGAAATTTGATTGATGGCGCACCAGTTAGTAAAGTTGTCTAAACTATGCTGTGGTTTATGGCATCTTTCATGTAATTAATTTTAGCATATATTTGAGATCAGCCGTAAATAGCACTTTTTTCATTATCCGGTATGAATTTCGGTGGGACATTAATGAACAAGAGGAATAAGAACGGTTTAAGATTCTAGCCTTGCGAGACTCCTGGCAATGCTGTTTTTTCAATAGTTTTGTATTCCTTAAATAGAACAGACTGTCTGCGATTGAAGATTAGAGCACATGAACCTATCAAGGATGGAGAGATATGATAATGATTTAATTTACGTAGTACTACATTGTCATCAACTCTTCCAAACGCCTTTTTAAAATCAATATAAATCGCATCGACTTGCTTTCCTTCGTCCAACGAGTTTTCAATAAAATCTTTAAGAATTGCCAGGTTCATTACTGTGGATTTTTGTGAAACTAAGTCATATTGTTTAGTAGAAATAACTGGCTTGACTGGTAAGATTGCTATAGGCCTGTGGTTGGTAATTTAGCGTCTGTCGTTTGTTATAGTTAGGCCTATCGGACAAACTAAAGCAGATTTCAATTTGTTAGGGAAAATACATGTTTTTACTGTAAAGTTGAACGCAATCAAAAGAGCATCAATACATTACTTCACAATGTAGGACAGTATGCCATCAGATCTAAATGTCGTTTTAGATTTTAGATTCTTGACAGCCTTTCCTATTTCATACAAATGTATTTGATCAACAGACGCAGGGGTAGATTTCCGTCCGTTCCTGTTTCAAACTATGTTCCGAATGCTATTACGAGGGGTGTAACTAGAATTTTCGTCCCCTCTTGCAAGAAATCTTGTCCTATTATCATCTCCCACATGCAATTTAATTTAAGCCAGTGATTTCTCCACACACCCCTAAGGCCCTAACACCCCCAACACCCCCTGATGCATTATTGTAAAAAAAAACTTTTGGGGGTGTAATATTTCAAATAGTGTTTTTCATACTTGTTCTAAAAATGAATTTCTTATACGAATGATCATAACATTTCACTTATCCGTATATGTTCAGTGAGTGACGATTCAAAATAAATTTGAAAATTTCACATTCATAATGAAATGGAAAGTTTATTATATTTTTCAGTTCAGTGTTTGGGGACGATTGCTAGAACCACACGTGCATTCAATCTCGCAGAAGCTGGAAGAATTTTTCACCCTGGACAAACAGCCAACATTTGTAATCCCGTTACAAAACAAAGAGGCCTCTGTAAAATGTCTTCACTTTCCCCACTTTTATTATCATAAACTCGCTGAAAGCAAATGACAATTCGGACTTCGGAGGTTCCTTCGACGTTCACTAACTTCTTTTGCCCTCTCCCTGCCTCTCCATGGAAGCGATTAATTTTGCAATACGTTTGTGTCGCCCTTCAAATATATCCCTCTGAACCAGAAAAAAGAGAAGATATGAGTGATAAGATTGTGAGAGAAAGAGGGAGATAACAGAACAAAATGCTGCTAGCACTGCCACAACTGCGATGTACATAAATAATTTTATGACCGCGTAAGGTTAGTGGTTGCAGAAGTTAAAGAAGCTTTCCCCAGACTAATAATAATGAATAGAAAGAAAGGAAGTTGTATGAACAAACCAAGCCGAATTTGCTCCCGAAAAACACAACCCAGTCGGTGTCATAATACAGTGCTTCTCCCATTGCCAAAGGTAGTTTAGGACAGGACGGATGAGTTTCAAATGGAAAAGAAGGCACATTTTTTCCCCTTCGTATTCCTTTCATATTCCAGCATTTAGAAGTTCATTCAAAATCATTTATTGGTCTTAAATATGTTTGTCACAAGGAAAGCGCCAAGTATGTCGCTAAATACAAGACTAATAAACCCTCTTTTTGTTGTCCGTTTCCGACAACAATAGTGAAAATTTTGTGCTGTCTCTATCCTCGACACAGGCTGAGCGGCGTCAGTATAGGGAATGTTAGACATAAAATTGACATAGTTTTTAACACAAGGAAGTAAATTAAAGTGTTTAACTTTTTTTTTTTTTTTTTGCACATTTCAGTGTTTCGTAAATTGGTAGCGCACCGGATTTTCACTTTTGAAATATAGCAACCGTAGGTTTAAAGTGTTTTAGGGTACCATGACGGCTCAATTCTTCTGTTAGTGGTATTGGAAATATCAAGCTCGAGCTCATTTTCCCACGTGTTTGGAAGTTTATATCGTCGAAATAAAGCATTTATCATTTTTTTAAATTTTCATGGCAGGAATCCCGTGAAATAGTTTCGTTTGTGTTATTTAGCAACACTCTGTATATAACGAAAGGGAAGTCGTAACTTCAAATTTTACACGAGAAGATGAAACAAAATGCACTGAACAAATTTATTTCCAGCAGAGTGGTCCTCGAAGTGATAATAATAATAATAATAAATTTTAAAAAAATGGAACAATATGCAAGGGAAAGACCTTATCAGTTACAACTAAAAAGAAATCGCGTAAGTGTAAAGATACTTGTGTTACGAGAAATTTAGTTTGATAGAAAATCATTATAACCATATTGGAATAGTTTTGTAACTTCTTTCTGGATTTCGGTCACATCGCCTCTTCGGGTGAAGTCTGTTGCTGAGCGGAGTCCAAATTTAATCCACTGTTGAGCTTTTTTCTCAGCTGGAAATAATTGAACTTCTAGTGTCTAGAACATTGGCAGATATGAAAAATAAGACACGAACAATAAGCTACTCATATATGTAAGTGATTTTGAATGTCTGTTATAATCAGAGCTTAAATTCTGGGGAAGCTAAAGGGCGCAGGGGGCGGATTTCGGCCCTGTACTGGCCTCGCCGGGGTAGGCCAGAAGTTTCCAAACGCATAGCGGAACAAAGCATAATAATAATAATAATAATAATAATAATTATTATTATTATTATTATTATTCTGTAGTGAACCGTTATACTGCCCCTTCGGGGCAGTGGGCCAGGCCAAGAAATGAAACCGAAATCCACCCCTGAACAGACGGAATTTAAATTTCTTCGTAACCCCTAGAATTATGATCTAAATTATAGAACGCTTGAGAAGAGAATACAAATACTGATTGGAAATACTGTGCAAATGTATTGGCTATTTCTTCATTGTTACACAAATCCCGACCTTCAAATTTTAATATATTTGCGGGAAGATGTTCTGTTTTGTTTTTAATAAATTTCCACAGTTGACCTGGATCATTATTGATATTACTTTCAGAATCTGATATAAATATTTTATAGTCTATTTTATGTCTTCCTTGACTTTCCTACGCAATCGAACAAATTCCTGATAGTAGGATTTTGATTTTGCAATTTTGAATGTTGAAATTAAATGGTTTAAGCTTGAGTTTCCTAATAATGATTTTAGTAAACCAGCACGGATACTTTGGGTCAAGGTTTCTCTTGCAGGGAACACATTTGACAAATATTTCATAAATAATATCATAAAGTTTACTAAGTCATTAACATTGTTATACTCTTTTAAGCATTCCCAATCAACTGCCAGTATACGTTAAAGCAGGTATAATGTACTTCATGACATGGTTCTTTCTAAGTTTTTGTCTCCTTAGTTTAGCAAATATTGTCTTGATTATCTGTTGATAACGTTTAGTAAATCATAGAAAAACTGTCGCTTTATCTTGCGCCCCCACTGAAAATCACAAGATGGGCGCCCATGCTATCTATGGATTTCGGCACCTACCACAGCTCATTCAATCGTATTGTTGATTAAAGTATTATAAAATATTATCGGAAGAATGAACCCATTTGATCTTGAACACTGATAACCATCATATTCACAGAAACACTGTCCTGATGTCTCTCAACATGACCAGAAATTTGTCGCCATTGCTCACAGATCGCTACCACAATTCAGCATGGTGATGGTGTAGCATCTTGTATGTTCTTCCCCTCATATTCTTTAATATATTCGAGATGACACAATATACAATACATTCTATCGCCTGAGCGTTGCCGACCTCGGTAAAAGTAGTGTGGGCTGGACCAAGGGCCATCGTTCATCAGGTTGCGGGTTTGCATCCAGCGTGGGACATGGATGTTTGTGCATTTTAAACTCAATGCATTTATATCGTCCTGAACTTCGTAGTTACTAAAATTATCCATTTAAAATAAAGTTTAAAGTCTGCGTTTTAGGACTATCAGTTTGATCAAGGAAATTTTCGTGGTAATTTTATGTTCTTTTTGTTTGTTTGTTTTTTGCCTGGCGTTCTGATTCCCGTCGATAGACCAATAATACAGATTTCTAGTTGCAATAGACATGTCGGTTTTCTCCGTCCTTATATATTCTATAATTTGTTTGTGTACATCAGATTAAATAATATATAATGTTTTTTTTAAATTTCAGTGCTACAGTTTTTCGTTACGTAGAAATGTAGCATGAAATATTGATAATTCAATCTCCTACGTCATAGAACGAAAATCATCATCTGATTGGGTTGACGTAGTCAATCCGTACTATTTCCGTAGCTATATGCTTCTCCCTATGTTACGTTCCTTATTCAGAAGTCTAAAGACGAAAAAACAAAAAAGAGAAAGAACATTCACATCATCACCTAACGAAATAATTAATGTACAAATTTGCAGAAAATACTTCATAAAGTTTAAACACCAAAACATGCTTTTAATAACAGAAATTGCTCGAAACAATGACAGAGGGCAGTCTTAACTTCTTATTGATAGTTTGTGTCAATTTTGAAGTCTTGATAATTTAGCGCTATTGGTTAGCGCACGCGACTCTTAACTTTTTATATTTTCACCTAAGGCTGTTCGAATCCTATCAAAGGCCGTGTTTTACTTTACTTCACGAAACGCAAGAGTAACTTCAATGTAATAGTTTCAATTTACATTTTTGTTTCTTACATGCTTTTATTATTGTATTTACAATAACATATTAAAACTATGCAATGCATTCGAGGCCTACAAGTAGTACGTTAAATTGTTAACAGATTGCAGTAACGAGCACTATTAATTCATGTTCTTTTAAGTTCTTGAAAAATGCTTCACTAGCATTCATTAAAAAAGTATACAATTATCCAATGTAAAAACTCAAATTTTTTACAAAACAAAATCAGGTAATTCTTTTTAAATTCAAGAGTTCTAAAGAGCATTATTAGAAAATAGAATTTAATCATGAAAAAAGAGCTGCTATAAATTAATGTTAAAGCTTCCAAAATATATCAATATCTTAAAGAGATATTAAAAGGAAGATAAAGCTTCCAAAATATATCAATATCTTAAAGAGATATTAAAAGTAAAAATCAATTTTAAATGAATAACACGAACTAAATAGCGTGTTAAGAATACAGAAACGCTATTCACCATTTATACTATTTCTTTGGATCTATTTTTATCTCTTGTTAAGAATACTAACAAATCAAATACCTTGACAAGCAGTCGGCTGATTGATTACGTCATAACATGGCGGCGCCCAATTAAGCGCAAGACTGAGACTGTTTCGTAGCAAGGCTTTATTACTTTTGGTAAATGCATCACAGAAATAAAATAAAATGTTTTCCGTAGTCTGCTTTAACAGAAGAAATTTTTATTGCATTAAAAAATACATTGTAGGGAAGAACTCAAAAGCTCCCATCTTGATGATGCAATTCACAAATCATTTTTTCTTTTGGTAGAGGGACGGAGGTGTTACAACAATCCGATGAGGCATGATGATAAGCTTACATAGCAGAGAAAATGGTGGAGAGAGTTACACGTCATTATAATACACCAACAAATTAAGAATCAGGTGGTTAATACTGATAACCAACTGCAACTACAAGGTAGGTCACCTGATGCGAGAATACTCACAATTCTATAAATTGAGAACTATCAAAAAGTAAAGTTTGTAACAGAGAATGTTGGCATTTTTGCTGCTGACCATTTGTTAAATATGAATTGTTATTCATAGCATTTAGGCATTTTGCATAAACCTCTGACCTTGGTCAAGGTTTCTAGTAATTACTCTTAAATTTTTACTCTGGTAAGTAAAATAAAGGCGCCCACTCATTGATCTGCCTATGCTTGAAAATAAAGTTGGTCTCTCAAGACAAAACTTCAGATACGATAAGCTGGTAAGCCAACTCGTAAATCAAACTCGCTTATAGTAACCTGACCTCTCATCCTCTCATATGAAGTTACTCAGTCTTTCATAGGCCTTCGAATGCTTACTCATAAAATACTTCCTTTCTATTCATGCCACCAGCCCCTCTATTCTTGACGCCTAACTATGGTCCTACAGGGCTACTTTCATTAGTTTATTTTAAGAAATCGCTACAAGAAATATGGCCTCAATCTCATACAAAAAGGTTCTTTTTTTTTCAACAGATAACAATTCCTCCTTCCAGGTTACGAAATTAATTCCCGGTCTGGTAATTAATCCCAGCAATTAAACCAGTTTCTTCCTTTTCCAAAGCTATTCAGATCCAACCCTTTCTTTCTTTTTCTTCCTTTGCTTTTTATTTTGCAAATAAAAAGAAATATATATATTTCTACTGTTCGACAATTCCAAGTTTTTGTTAATTTGGCCACTTCTACTTTTTGTCGATATCGTCGCCTTACCTCAGGGGATTATAACTCACGATCGTACTTCACATGAAAACAACCCGCCAAATGTATTTCACTAAGAAAGAAGGAAAAATTAATTTATGAGATTATATTTCCAATTTTCAGTGGAAAAAAGCACAATGGATATTTTGCTTACTATTTACAGTCTCCGCGACCATGTGGGTCCTTTCATGTCTCCTCCCCTTCCGTCGTAGTCAGATTTCAATGACTATGATTTCCTTGAATCCAAGAAGCTGTTTCTTTTACAATCATACTGGGAAAACAAGAGTGGTTGAAGGAGGAAAAGAACAGAAAGTGCACCATCTCTTTCTTGTGTTATTTTTACATGCAGCAAGAATTTGCTCAAATTAAATGGGATATGCCACCAGAACAAGGTCTCTAAAAGATTCCTTGCAAGGGGGTGGGGCAAGAATCTATTTACACTACTGATAATAACATATGGAATCTAGTTTCGAATCTCCTGGAGACGATAGTACAACTATTCCACGGAGAGACTTCTTTGAAAGAAACCACGGACAAGCACAAAGCTAACTGACATGACATGACAATGCTTGTGAGAGCTTTGGCACTGTCAGGAACTACGTATTAATAACTTTAACAGTCAGTTGATACAGTACTTAAATTTTAATGCGACCAATTTTGTACAGTAAATTTTGATTATCCACAGAACAAAAAAGGAAGTATAACGGACTATAGCTATATTTAGCCTGGCCTAATTCACCCGTGATTACTGAACGGCTTACTATATATTATGAAAACTGTATTAATATCTTTGTTTTAAGTGATTTCTTTATTCCATCTTGTGGAAACTGTATTAATGTCTTTGCTTAGATCTATGTGATTGGTTTAAAATGTGCTTTTTTTTGTTCTATGTGATTGGGTATATATATATATATATATATATATATATATATATATATATATATTTGTCGTGTGTCTAATTTCTATTATTTTCTTATGTATTGGAAGACTGTAAATAGGCATTAGCCTGTTGTTTTCCTAATAAATAAATAAAATGCAAAAAAAAAAAAACTTTTCACCGATTGTACCAGTGTAGACGTCAGTCAATTAACGAGTATTTACCGGAGCTTGAAACATAGGCTAATAGATGTCAATTTGGTGTTTTCTTAGACGAAGCATTAACTACACAATTAGTATATATGGTATAATCGATAATAATCTACGCAAAAGATTACTATCAGCAGAAGACCTAACCTATGAAAAGACTTCGAACATTCCTATACAGCAAGAAATGATTGACCGTGAATCCGTGATAGTCAATTCTTGGCACGACACACAGGTCAAACACCGATGTTGGGAAGTGAAATAAATCAAATTCTAGATAAAAGAACTCAGAACACCAGATAGAAGACATAACATACGTCTAGTCCAATGATATATGGATTCCGATTTTGTTCTCGTAATCACCGTAGGAACCCCATCCCATCCTCGTCGTCAATTGATAGACGCGAAAACACGAGGTGAGATCGTGAGACTGACGAGGTTATTTAAATTGTATAAACTAAACTATAAATTATCTTTTGATTTCGCAACAGATACATATGAATTGTAGACTGCATGAATGTGTCATCACAAAGATCGTCATTGCCTAAATTGAGAAATCTGGCGTTCAACTACAAACACAGATTACATTACCTGACAGTGGGTATTGTGGAGCGTGATTACAAAAACATCTTTCAAGGGCCTTCAATAGAGTTCATGGTAGTGGGCCCCTTAAAACTTGCAAGGTCATTTAGAGTACTGATCAGATCTCAAAATACAGTCTTAAGTACGTAAATATTGCGCCTTAAAATAGTTTGAATTTATTAAATCCCCGTGCACTTATATTTTATTTATTTATGGCTTTTAGGCATCTAAGGCTCAGGCCGGGATAGGGGAGGGAAAGGATGCGGGACCGGGAAGGTGTTGACCAGGGCCTATGTTGAAAAACTAACTTTCTTTTATATGGGACAGTCTAGTAACTTTGGACTTCATCCCGTCACGATTCGCCTTTAGCTGTTAAAATCCACACCCATGCACCTGCCGGGACTCGAACCCGTGAACTTCGAGCCGATGGCCTATCGCCGCAGACCGCTCGGCCGGCTTCTATGTTGAAGGTGCCATCCCGGCATTTGCCTTGTGTGACTAAGGAAAACCCCTGGAAAAAACTGTCCGGATGGTCGGGGCCTGAGATCGAACCCAGTGTGCACTTAGTATTAAACTTTACAGGCTCCTTCTAGCGATTTGTGAGGACTCTACTGCAGGCCTTCTGAGATTATAACACCAACAGTACCTTTATATTGACCATAAGTCTTGTGTAACAAAATTGCTAATTTAGAATCCCAATAAGACCCTAACGCCACAAGTAGTAGCAAAAGTGGATTAAGAGGCTTTCTTTACTGTGCAACATGACGCTTCTAACACAAAAGGGCCGGTGCGGGGGAGGGAGTCGCCTGGGAATTTCCGTGTTCCCGGCCGGGTCGGGCCGCCCCTGGTTTCAAATTTTCTGGAGTCTTCAAAAGTAACTTCGAAGCTGTACAGCTGTTCCACGGAGAGGTTTCTCTGAAAGAAACCCTAGGCAAACACAAAGCTAGCTGACATGACAATGCTTGTGAGAAGTTTGGTACTGTCAGGTACTACGTATTAATAACTCACTTTAACATAAAGTAAGTTTTGTTTATCCACTGACCAAACTAGAAGTATAACAGACTGCAGGAGGATTTAGCCTGGCCTGGCCAGGCCTCTGAAAACATTTAGCCTGGTGCGAAATCCGCCGCTGCATCTTCTTTTTCTTATCCAATTACAGAAAACTTGGAATTCTGAACTAAAACCTGTGTGGCAAACACATACAACGCGTATTCGTACTGTAGACACCTTTGATGTCACTTTACATGAATGTCCTTCTTAAAAAAAAAAAAAAAAAAAAAAAAAAAAAATGAAAAGAAAATGACTTTGCTATAAAGTATTAACTTCACTCCGGCAAATTAATTTTACTTACTGCACATTGCGGGACAAAATATTATTCTCCTCTAATTTTTTTATCTTTCAGTAACGTAAAACTATAAAGACTTAATAGTTACTATAACAAATTAATTATTTAATCGCGGACAAGAGTTTAAAACACTCATATTTTGCCCCTACAAAAATAGTATATACAATAGTATAATAGTTTGACGAGGTGCGTTGAGTTTTAAACCCATCAGACCGACCTATTCTATTTACTTAAATTTTTCACGAGAACTACTGTTTAAAAATAAAACATGTCAAAAACAATGAAGTTTGACTGAACATATTTGCAAAACTCTTTAACCGCGTTATGTTTGCATGGAGCTAGTCTCGCTCCCTTTCATATTTGTAGCGCTGAAACAAGAAGCAGTACAGAAAATAAAAATTAGTTGTGCTGCCATCTGTGGAGCACTTGAAACTGCAGTTTTTTCCATGTTGTTTCACTTGACGTTAACCAGCGACTTGAACTACGGCACCACTTCGCGAAAGTTAACGAAGTCAGCCAAGTGAGTATCGTCTGCATGCCGAAGGATGACCACGGAACAAATTAAGAGGAGTTATTGCATTCTGTCCAAGCTCGCTATTGCCATTTAAAACCATGGTAATATTTTAGCTCTAATTCTCTTATCATATGAGATATCGTTGTGCTCTTTTTTGTTACATAGATTAAATTGTATGTAACAGTTGTCATTAGTACTTTCCTCCGATAAGCGTAGGAAAAATAATTTTAATTAATAAAAGTAATAATTAAACATCGAATTGACAAACTGAAGGGTCTCCTCCACAGCTGGAAACCGAGTCAATGCACTGTGGAGTGCGGGGATAATTTTACAATCTGTCTGTCAAGTCTCAAAAGTTTGCGCGCGCGTTTCAGAGACGAACCTATGTTTACATGTTGTGTGTGTGTGTTGTGTCAAGGTTACTATATTCTCTTGTGTGCAGTTGCAGAGTGGCTACGACGTTCCAGCGTTCCAAAGTCGACTGCAATGCAACTCCATTTGCCATTCAAGCATCGCGGAAGTATTGCAGTAAAACAGTCCCAGAAGTATAGGATTCATCGTTTATACTGAATCAACGTCTGTAGGGATGTCTGAAAGCTAAGTTCACTATTATTGTTTTCAAGCAGGAAAAGTTTTAAACAAAATAACTTATAACCGAAGTTTACACGCTTTATTGATGAGAACTATTTTGGGCGGAATTTCAAGGTTGCCATATCTGATATGAGAGAATTATCTCAGGGGGAAAAAATAATTCGATGAGAAAGTTAACGTTCTGTGTGACTTGTGGAAGAAGGACAGTAAGAAATTTATAGTATCTTTTGTGTGAATACGTCACCTATGAGTGTGTGGTAGAACTTTCCTAACAAATGACAAAACAAAAGGAAAATGTGTAAGTACCGATAACGATATTTAATGCAAAGTGGAAACACTACAGGACGAATTCGACTGATAGAAGAGTGGCCACACCTACACTACCCTTCTCCCCGCTCCCAGCACACTCAAATCTGACATCCTCGAAAAGAAGTGAGGGCTCTTAACGCGCAAATGTTTACGGAAAAACAACAAAATTTTTAAAGTTTATATTTATTTGAAATGAAAAACACTTACCTTATTTATACCGAGGAATCCATGTGTTGAGGTTATAACGTAGGCTGCGTTGAATTCCCAGATGAGATACAGATAAGTGGTAGGAAGCGAGTTAAAAAAAAGTAGTGAAGTTCGATCATGCGAAATACTCCAAATATACACATCACATTTCAACTGAAGTTTCCTCTCTCTCTCTTCTTTTTTTTAACTAGTTTCCAGATGAATTATTATACATAACATCATATTTTAAATAAAACTTTTAAAACGCAAGTTCCAAAGGAAACACTCCATAAAATATATATACATCACCTTTCGGCTTCAGTTTTAAAACGCAAGTTTCAAGCAAAACACACACACACACACACACGCACCAAAAGAGCATGACATTGCAATGTAGTCTATCCCCGGTTCACTTGTTTCACTCATGGTGTAACAGTAAGGATACTGCAATATCCTGTACTTCACTTGAACTTGGTTTTGTAATCCCTTGCTTATGCGTAACTTTCGTCTTCTTGGTCGAAAAGAGTTTTCTCTGTTTCTCTATGTTTCTCTTCGCTGTCGTGGATTTCGAAAGTAATTTGGAAGCTTTATGGGAATGCACTGCTTCCAACGTCGCTTCAAAAGATGCAATTGCTTTATTCAAAAGTTGCACCTCTTCTGATGTATTGATCTTATGAAGGACATTTCTGATGCGTTCTTCAACCATTTGTTTTTGGGTTATTAAGGAAGTGTCAGAATTTTGCTTTTTAGATACTTGCTCCAATATTTCTGTTGTTTTATTACGTACCTTGTGAGCGTCTCTTTTTCAATTTCTTGCTTCCACTCCATGAAACTCTGAAATGATGGAAACTGCTTTTCTTGTGATTCCACTGTAAGAGCATGTTGTAACGCAAAATGTTCGTGCAATTTTTTTTCTCCGTCCGTTACAAAAGTGCATAGAACACATTGAAGGTGATTTTTCTTAATTGGTTGTTCTGCATGAAACTTGCGTTTGTGATATCTGAAATTTTCAAGGTGATTGAATTGTTTATCACAATTTGGGCATTGATAAGCAAATGATTTCTGGGTCTTTAAAGGAGGCGCGATTTCGTTTAATTTATTCGGATGTGCTTTCGAAACATGACGCCTAAGTGATTTGTTATGGTCATAGTTCTTTCCACACTCTGAACATACATGCTGTTTAATTTCGTTCATTTTGATCGACTTTACTCACACATCAACGCACTATAAATACGAACACAAAAACACACTAAATACGAAGAGAAAATAAAGCTCCACTAAATCCACTAAAAACTACAAGAAACAACACAACGAACGACTGTTCTCCCGCTAGAATATAGGAAAACGAACGACTATTCTCCCGCTAGAATATAGGAAAAGGAGCCTTCAGCCCGCCAAGCAGTTAACCAGAAAAATAAACCCAGACAGCAGTTTCTTCATACCTAAGAGGTTAAAAAAATGCCGGTGGTATTCAGAATTGGTTCATTTCAAATGTATTATCAAAATACTGTATAATTAAATATCATAGGGTATAGGATTCTGTTTCATTTAAATAACATTTTTAAAAAATGCCGCTCCGACGCAAGGAGAGTGACTTGACGTTAACCAGCGACGTATTTTGTTCCGTGGTCATCCTTCGGCATGCAGACGATACTCACTCGGCTGACTTCGTTAATTTTCGCGAAGTGGTGCCGTAGTTCACGTCGCTGGTTAACGTCAAGTTGTTGTTTCCCCCAGAACAAGGGTTGATCAATAATAAGGGACCACCTGTATTTCTGATGCTTGTCTAACACGTCAAATACGATAAATTAATGTAAATTGAGAAGGGTACTTCGTTAAGAACAAAATAACATGTTTTGGCTCGATCTCTTAAGAACCAAGAAAGAGATTATACCAAAGATGATCCCAGCTATTTACCACCTTTAGACTACGGTCGTTTCGTTCTGTTCCGGCTTTATTTATCTGTTCATATCTAATTGTAACTCGAAATTAATTTTACAGTGAAACAATAAAAATACAGAACATGTCTTTTTTTTTTTTTTTTTCAAAAGAGCAATTCATGCCCATTCATGACCAGTTTTGGGCACTGACGTTCACTATCACTATTCATTGTTGAGATCTAAAGACGAGTAACATCTTTTGGAACTGCTGATACCATTAGTTGACACGACCTCTGCCAAATATTTGTTCCTGTGGAGCGATATGCTACCTGAAAATATTAGCCATTGAATTTTTGTCATATAGGGTAGAATCATAGGATATCTCGGAGGGTACCCCGAGAATTTTCCTCCTCGGGGCTTAAAATGGCCCCGGAACTTTTAGCTACACATAAAATGTTTTATATTAATTTAAAGCTGTTAGTGAAAGTTAAAAAGAAATAATCAAATAAGCTAAGAGATCTATATCTGTCATTCTATATTGCGCACAGAATTATAGACCTTCTGGCTACAAATTGAATGCCTCTCGCCACAAGGTACCTCCGTTCTGTGATGAAACTATGAATGATTTTTTTTTTTATTTATTCGTACGTGTGTCAAGTTAGCATACACACATGTCAAAATTAAAGCACTAAAAAAAGTAACTATACCAATCGTTAGTGCTACGTTAGTGCTGGTTAGTGC
>JAGDQP010002732.1:38125-101056 GCA_022664845.1 Lepisma saccharinum | reverse complement strand
ATTGGGTCCTGTGGTCACACTTCGCGGACGCATCACTGCCAACGATTATGTATCAATTTTAGGAGACCACTTGCATCCTATGGTCCGGATGTTGTTCCCGGACAATGACGCCATATTCCAGGATGATAATGCACCCATTCACACAGCTGGAGTTGTTGCAGCATGGTTTGAGGAACATCGGGATGAAGTTCAACACCTCCCCTGGCCCGCCCAATCAGCAGATCTCAACATAATTGAACATCTGTGGTCCATCTTGGAAACACGACTCCGGCGACGATGTCCACCTCCATCCTCTCTCACAGAACTGGGCGATGTCCTGCACGAGGAATGGTGTAATATTCCACTTGCTACCATTCCCGACCTCTATGCCTCCATCCCACGTCGCATCAAGGCTGTTCTGAAGGCGAAAGGTGGCCCGACACCATATTAATCTGGTAAGTTGCACTTTCGTTCAGGTGTTTCCATTATTCTGATAAGCATCTGTATATTACCATTTCTTTGTACCATACTGTTGTGTCTCTTACAAATCCTGATCATCGGGGAGTTCATGTGTATCAATATATTAGAAAACGGTATGTATAACGGTAATCTCTTAAGTACTGATAATCTGCCGACATTGAAATTTATTTTTTCTAACAGATCTCCGGAGTCAATATTACCATTCACCAATTTATGAAGGAATACGTGTTGCGCTAATTCTCTTCGTTTAGATAAGGAGTCATATTCAAAATCTACCAGTTGGCTATTATAAGAGATTCTCTCTTTATATAAAGATGTTTTAAAATTTCTGTAATAAAGTTATCTTAAATTTATTTTTCTGAATTTCCTCCAATTTTTTAATTAAGTTTTTGGAGAAAGAGGATCAGATCAGAGATGCATACTCTAATTTACTTCTTACAACACTATCGTAAAGTGTTATAGGAACCCTAATGTCGTTAAAGTCCTTTGTATTCCGAATTACAAACCCCCAATAATTTGTAAACTTCATTAGTAAGTTTCTCAATATGATTTTCAAAAGTCAATTTGCTATTCAAAATTACACCCAAATCTCTTACCTGGTTAATCATAGCTATTTTATTGTTATTAAGTTTATATTCAAATTCTGTTGAGTTACGTTTTCTGGTAAAAGATATAGTATTACATTTTTTTTACATTTTAATGTGGCAAATTAAAAACATTTTATAAGTTTCACTGCCATCCATCAGAGCCAATTTGAATTTTTATTTACTTAATGTTTAAGGAAAACCAATGTGTTTTATTATTATTATTAATTTACAAAGTAAGGTAAGCTATAACAGAACTAAAATGAGTAACTTGATATTTTGCAGAGCAATATGACCAACACCTTCAGTGGACAGACAGGACAGTAATAAGTGATAATGAGTGTTCGCAATCTTGGCAAATGCCAAATACTGGTGTTTGCGCGGTAGGCCCATCTCCAAGTGGTGGGTGTTCTGTAAGTATTTAGTCAACATATTTAGATAACAAATATCTGTGAAAATTTTATGGCGTTTTTGATAATAAGTTTAGAAAGCAATTAGCTCTGTTTATAAAATTTGCTATAATATTTGGTCTTCAAGAACATTGTTTTCCCTATTTCCATCTCAACACTTTTCATATGTACGTTGTTAATAATAAAAGCCGTATTTATTTAATGCTGGAATGAATGTTTTGAAAACACTTGGGTTTTAACGCCACGTTTATCAAGATTGCCTCATAACTGTGGGTGCCATATTACAATACAGCTAATTGTTGCTTCTATATCGATTCCTATGAAGTAAGTTTAAAGATTGTTCTTGTGAACAGTAGTAATATATTTATTGCAAACACAGCAAAACTGGGATATCGAATCGGATTCTTTTTCGATTAGAACAATCACATCATCATTTAACCATATAATTAATGTGCAAATGTGCAGAACACACTTCAATAAGTTAAAACATATGTTTAATAACAGAAACTGCTCGAAACAATGATAGGGATCAGTCTTAACTTGCAGCGCTCTTCTTATCGCTAGTTCGTATCAGTTTTGATGTCTTGAAAATTTGGTCTAGTTGTTTAGCGCACGCAACTTCTCATTTTTTGTACTTTCACATAAGGCTGTTCGAATCCTATCAAAGGCTGTGTTTTATTTTACTCCACGAAACTCAAGAGTAACTTCAATGTAATAGTTTCAATTTACATTTTTGTTTGTTACATGCTTTTATTATTGTTTTGCAATGACATATTAAAACTTTCCAATATATTCACGGACTACAAGTAGTACGTTAAATTGTTAACAGATGGCAGTAACGAGCACTATTAATTCATATGCTTTTAGATTTTTGAGAAATGCTTCACTAGCTTTCATTAATAGTAGCATACGATTGTCAGATTAAAAGTCCACATTTATTTACAGAAAAAAAAGATAGGTAATTATTTTTAAATGTAATAGTTTTAAAGAGCATTATTAGAAGATATCTTATGATTTAATCATGAAAAAAGAGCTGCTATAAATTAGTGTTGAAGCTACCAAAATCTATCAATATCTTTAAAAAGTATTAAAAGTAAAAATAAATTTTAAATGAATAAAACGAACTAAATTACGTTTATGACAAGCAGTCGGCAGATTGATTAGGTCATAACATGGCGGCGCCCGATTAAGCGCAAGACTGAGATTGTTTCGAAGCAAGGCTTTATAACTTTTGATAAATGCATCGCAGAAAGAAAAGAAAATGTTTTCCGTAGTCTACTTTAACAGAAGAATTTTTATTGCAATAAAATATACTAGGGGAAATGTCCATTGTATAGCTATGTGTAGAGTTATGAACAGACTGCAACACACCACCTGTAGTTTTCTCACCTCTGTGAGATACTGTTGACAATGAACACATTTCATAATTAAATTGACTTTCGTCACTGTTCCAAATATTTTCGTTGTCCACAATCCCGTCTGTTACATATTTGTTCACTTTCTCCACAACCCCTTGTGCATTTAGAAGAATACTATGATCTTCTTGTATGTCCTCACGTGTGAGGAACGTAGTAATATACCTTGAAGAAATGCCATATCCAGCTTTAGGTTTGTTGATAAAGGTAATCGAAGCTGTGAAATTGTCTAGGCCAACCACTTTAGACGCTGCTAGTGCCCATATTTGCAGATGCCAATACTGAACAGCAGATACATACGCTTATGCCCTATCGAATTGTAACATTGCATACTCTTTTATAGTTTTTAATTGTGACCGCCTGTTTCCCTTGAAAAGAGAACGATCTCGTCTTTTGCTAGTCATATAATCTAATATTACCTTGCAATTTGATTTACTTCGAATGAACTTATAGCACCTCATAAGTTTGCTACACGAGTTCAAGTCACGATGGTAATATTCTTCATAAATGTTCTCCAGTATGTTGTCATCAATGTCTTGTAATATACTGGCCCTCGACGTTTTGTGTGGAGATGGTACGTACTCACTTTCACTTCAAGGTTCCTGTTGCTCTGCAGATCGAAGTCTTGTACTTCTGGACGGGCAAACTTCAGGTACGGGATCTTCCTGTCCTTCAAAATCACTATACATACCCAGCGTATCTTCCTGTATTTATGCGTCGTCCACATTGTATTTGTAAATTATTATGCTATATAACATATTCTTGAACTCCATATCCTCGACTACGATTACGTTTCCATAGTCAGCACGTCGCAACTTTGCCTCTAAAAGTTTGACAACATTCATGGGATTAATTCGCATCTTTACACTCTAACCCACAACCGAACACTCCACAAGAAGGATTCCTACTGCAACTATACTATTCACACGACTAGAGTAAGTACTTGTTTGTGCAGGTACAACAGGCCACCGTCAAATGGCGCTACCAGACAACAGCTGCGATTTGCATTGGAATGACTCATACTACTGTTTTCAAGATAAGCGGTTTCCATTCTAAGCTCTTTTCCGTGCGGTTTTGAACATTCGATGACGCGCACATCACTTGTGAGTATTAACTGAGTTTTCCAGATTTATAAAATTCCCTGACTATTCCAGGTTTTCGAGGGTGGTAGACATTCCGTGGAGATTTTACAAGAGATGCCTATAGTAAAGGGAAACTGAGATTAGAATACCTGAGATAAAGAAAACTTACTGAAATATTAATACCTAGTGAAAAAGTAGTGGCAGAGACAAAGATCACCGTCCTTCTATCATAAAAGACCCAAAACAAGTTGGTGCTGCTATTTTATCAACAGTGCATGAGGTTTGGTTCCTTGTTAGCATCCCAGGCGCCCAAGCATTCATTTTCATAAAATAGGTTGACAACACTCACAAATTGAGTGGATATGGTCAGGCAAACCAACAATACTTGGTCTATTTCGTCAAATAATGCTTTTGTCAAGCTTGGTGCAAAAAGGTTTAGCATTATGGACTCAAACTAAAAAAAATGAATATGAATTTTTGTATTGGTTAACAATACTTATAACTGCGATGACCAATCATGATAGTTCCAGCGGTTTTGAGCTGGTCAAACCAAGACTCCTTCAACAATACCACAACCATGTCTTTACACCTTGTGGTTGAAAATTATATTTATTGACACGGGTTTGCAACACTGAAAACGAGGTGCATGGGGACGAGGACACCCGCAGTGTGTTTATCTTATGTCGAATAATATTTATAGCAAGTTTTGTATTGCTCGTCCGACGTAATTAAAATATTTTGAGAACTTAAATTGTACGGTATAGAAAAGAGTTGGCAACACTGATACATTGGGACGATAATTGCCACAGCATTTTTCTCTAATATCTAACAATGTTTATGGTAACTTTGTCACTTTATTTCTGTGTTTCGAGACATTAATAACAAGAAAAAAATCGTAAATCTCGTTTTACTATTTCCAGAACTAAGAGTAACAGTTTTTACTTTCATTTGCTGTACTAAGAATTACGATATTTATATGTACAAGAGAAATTAAAATTATTTTAATTATAATTTTCCATAAAATCTGTCTCAGAATTCTGATAAGTGACTGTCATTTTATACATATTTTCCTATGATTTAACTTCTATTTTCGTCAAAATCTTGGATAAGATTTTATGAGACAGAGGACTGTCAGTAATCATTAACCATTTAATTTGAGAGCTGCATAAGCAAATATTCTTGGTTGGAAAATAGAATACATGGCAGTTTTTAGTCAAGTTCCTTTCTTTTCATCTTGGAAATTGTTTTGTGTTAATCATGTACAAGTCATTCTTGTTATTTAAACATGTTTTTTTTTTACGTCCAGAAGTGCATAAATATGCAGTGTCACACTATTGTTTAACTTTTTCATCAAATAATGATGTGCTTACACTGTGTTTTTCTTGCTTTTGTCTTGAAATTTCAGTGTAAGAAAATCGCTATTGTACCGTTAAATATTTAATCATGAAGACACGGATGTTTACTGTTCTCGAAAGCTTTTAGGTGATAAACTTTATTTATGGTTAATCAGTGGCTGTAAAATTAATTAATCGTAAAATCAATCAAACATTGAATAAAATACTTAGAGAAATAAAGTAGCAAATATTTAATTCATATGCAGAAAATATGTTCGATCAAATTAGCTTAGGTGTAATGTTAGAATGCAAGACTAGGAAAGTCTTCAATACTACCTAAAGTGCATTCCAAACATTTACTTGAATTATCCTTATTTCAAACTACTGATTAGTTAGTTCCAAAAGCGCAACCAGGTCTAAAATCAATAGGTTAGTTTTTCCTTAGATACAGTTCCACTAGTTTCAATAGTTCGTACATGCTAGCTACAGCATGCAAATTCATGTGAAAATAGACATACATCAAAATAACAAATAGTTCACTTATCAGAATAAATATGAATGCACAAACATTAGCATTGGTATTGATTTCTACCAATAAACCATGCACCGATAGCAAAATACTTTGAAAAGTGTAGACACAAATTTACAAGAAAAGTTCTATTTACGTTGTTGTTCATGCTGCAAACTTCTTCTAAGCACAAACCTCAGGTTTTATTGCAAAATCCAAATTTGTTTTACCTTTAGTCTTGATTTAGTCAAGTATTTGCTCCAATTAAATTCATTCTAGTGGAAAGATTGAATTCTTAGAATGTTCAGCATCTAAAATACACATCAAACTATCCATAGTAAAAAGCACAAATTCTTCTTCTCGTATAAATTCATTAATATGTTTTAACGTTGTTTTTTTTTAACTGCAAGCCTTATTTTAGGCCTATTGCAATGCTCATTGAATCAGACATTAAGTATAGAGTGTTGATTTCCATGCTGAACTGTTTCTCAGAAAAATAACAAATAATAGGTAACATGTAAAAACAAGGATCAATGATATACGATCAACAAAACACAAAAAGAATTCACTAACACTAATATAATAAGTCGGTAGAATGATGGATGGATTATTCGCACTTTTTTATGTTAGGTATTCATCGTTGAACTGTTGCATTAGTTCCTGGTATTCCATGTAAGATTGGGAACCGAAACTGAATCTTGGATCTTCCCTTAGATTATTAAATAATTGAGAGATTGAATTTCGTACTTTAACATAGGTTTGTGCTTTGGTTTGATCTGGATTTTGTTTCGGTTGAGTTTTAGGTAATGTTTCTTGAATTGAGCTGTTATGACTCCATTTTGAGCAATTTCCAGAGTCAAGTATGGAGACTTTTGATTCATAATTGATGTTGCTTTGCACTAAGTTGGGTTGAATGTCAGTGATGAGTGAACATTCTTGGAGATCGTTACTAGTACTATGATGAATCATGTTGACTTTGTTTTCCATAGCAGGCATTTTTTTCGTTGATTCCTCTAAAGTACTGTTTTGGTTCCGGTTGGAATCTAGTGGTTCTGTAGACGATTGATCTTGGGTTCGTAACTCCAATAAGGAATTTGTAGCTTTAATTTCTGTATTTCCATCATTAGAATGAACTTGGTTGGGAGAAGTTGAGTTGTCATTAGTAGATAATTTGAGGCGTTTGGTTTTTAATGTTATTGAATGATTGTTCTGGCTATCATCAGAAGTTGAACTAGTTGTGAATTCAACTGGTTGCTCATTATCTTTTGATTTGGATGTATGTGAATCATTTTCTTTGGCATCTTCATGTGATTGAAAAACTGCTTTAACCTTCCTGTCGTTTTTTATTGAATTCACAAGGAGATTTCTATTTCTCCTTGGTTTATCTGCCACTGTTTGTGCATAAGAGAGTTGCGAAAAATTAGAGTTGTCTTGGCTGTTTGAATTTATTATTCGGATAGTTTCTAGCTTCTTTGTATGGAATGTTGTCCTCTTCCATCAGTTTGTTAATGGTCACTTGCTTTTTATATTCTTCGCAGTTAGTATCGTCTGATTGATGGTCTGTACTTCCACAGTCGACACATTTCCTAATATTAGTGCAAGGCAAAGAATGGAATGGCTGTGCGCAGTGGATACATTTCTTTGTACGTATTATAACAAGAAGCACTGGCGTGACGAAAAGCGAAACAAATTCCACATTGTAATACCTTGCGGATTTTAGGTCTAACTTGAAATCTTTCTTTATATACACTGATGTAATCCGGCAATCTTTGGGTTTCCAAAGTGAATTCAATTAACTTTGTATCTCTTAAGGAATCTTCACCTTGTACACCTTTTTCTTTTTGCTTTAGACGTTGAACGTTGAGTATTGGGTATTGGCATTCTGAGTTTTCAATTATTTCTTCATTCGTCATGTCAAAGGGAATACCGTAAATAACTGCTGACCGTTGTAGTAGCATTTTTGGAATGTTGGCTTTGATCTGAAGAAAATGTTGTAGCTCCGTGTTTCTAAGGAACGTGTTTGCTTGAACACGTGAGCTGAAAGTTAGCTTAACTTGAGATTTACCATAAGACTCTATACGTATATATTTTGCTCCTCTTCTGATTAGATCTCTTGAGGTGAGGATAGTTGACGAACCTCCCAATTTCTTATTGATAGAACTACTTATGATAATAATATAAGGTCCAAGATGACCTTCCCAAAAAAATTGAGAAGACATACTTTAATTTTATGATTGACTTCTTAGGCCTAAATATTTAGGCCTATGAATTATGTCACACTCGCTTTTTGAATTTCAATCACATTTTGATCACTACGCAAATTGAATTTCTAAACAGATTCACCGGAAAAACCTTAACTTCTTTCGCAATTGTATATGAATCACTTAAATTCACTATTCGGGGTAAATGAAAATCAATTCACAGCACGAATCTGCAGACCAACATTCTTATCGCCATTTTTTCCTCCCCACTCAGATTCCTCAGCCATTTCTTCCCTCTTCTATTACTATCTTTCTTCTTTCTTGTTTTTTTTTCTAACGTTGTTTTACTAAATAAAACATTTCATCAGCTGATCGTCATTTCATTTTACGGATCAAAACTCCATATAATCAAGTCGCTTCATCTAAATCTCAAATACGCATTGGTCATGACGTAAGATCTGAGAGTACATGATATATAGAACGTGCATTTTGAAAACAACATTAAGCTTAGAGTGCGTAATAAATAGATGGTGCATTACCAATCTCAAAATTTTATTCTATCATTATGGACAACTTGAGTTAACATACGTTGAAGAAACGCTATTTTTTGTGAATCTTACATTATAATATGTACTTAACAGATTGCTAAATTCTTAATCTGAATGGTGAATGGTGGTTTGTTTTTTAGTTAAAGATCTTTGAATCAAAACAGGAAATGTATTTTGTGAAGCCATTTAAATCGAGATAAGGATATTTGTGTGTGTTTGTTTGCTTTTCGAGCAAGAAAGTTGAAATATGAAGTTACCACATTACAATTTCCAAATATAAATAATTGCAATATATTCCAATAAACAAATGATTGTTCGAAAGAACGCCTATATTATCTATCCAGCTACATAGTATTAAATGTCGTACTACAGAACCATCATTAAGAATTCCAACCGATCAACAACTTCCAGTTGCATGTAAAGATAATGATTGTATTTATATAGTGTCACGTGGGGGTCCTTATAAACCTACAGTGACCATATGTGCCAAATTTTAGGGTTGTGTCCCGGGAACATTATTAGAAGTCTCGACTTTCATCAAAGCGTCGATATAATTTCATTTCATAGGGACATTAGAAGTAAATTTTGCATTTATTTCACTGCAGTGCTTCAAAAACAGGGTTACGGCTTAACCCGGACATATCGAATACCTACTAACTCCTCAGATCACCCAAGTACCTTAAAGGGGGTTATTTGCACATCCTTGGAGTTATTTTTGTTTCTTTCAGCTGCGACTATTTCCATATTTTATTACTGTTGTTAGGAACTTTTCCACGTCGAATGTTTCGTGTAGTGATGGTAAAGCCCCTGTCTCGGTCACCCCACAGAAAACAACTTTTTAAACGCAGCGGTGTATATTAAAGAATGAATAAAATCTCTGCCCTGCCTTCCGGATCATCAAGTTGAAATCGGGCCAATCAAGCCGTGTCTGAAGCATAGACCAGGTGACCTGGTCTAAATCTTCACCCTGTGACCCGTTTCAGCTCTGCTTCTGACTATGAGCGTTCATAAATACTACAAATAAGCGATGAACTAATTAATTACTCGTATAATAATTTAGATAATAAATTATTGGATTTTAAGTAGAAAAAAATAAGTAATTTTTATAAAGATTCTCAACACCAAGAAGTACGAAATGTTGTGCCGTGAGTGAAATTACCGATCCAGAGCTTGGTCTATACTGTTGCAGCTTATGAGCAACAGCTGCCGTTTTACTTATCGTACTTCCCCCTGACACACACGAAACTCCTTTACTGTTATTTCTCTTTAATGATCTTACATAAAAGATTTATATTTAATACTGGTACGAAAATTAATTCCCTTATTCTTTTCTTCATTCACACATACGTATTTAATTATCTAATATAACGATAGTTTCATTGAAAACCTTGATGGGGCCAGAGGGAGCAAAACTAACAGCGAATGGAACGTTGCCGCTCGGATATGGCATCCCGAAGTGAGAGAGCGGCTGCAGCGAAATCAGTGTCGGTTTTATTTTATTATTTAGCGCTCAAACCAGCATCGCTGTTGCCACAAGAGCAACAGTATACTCTTAAGTCTGGACGAATGTGCATGTATTGACAACGCTGTCACTTTTCACCGCCCACCGACACGACAAGAAGTAAAAATTGGAAAAATTGAATTGTTTTGATGTTTAACAAAAAAAAGAGAGAGAGAGGATGGTTTATTCGAATTGAAAGAAATAATTCATTTCGAGAAATAATTTAAAACAATGATGTCCAAAGGCGTATACAAATTTGTCAGGTATTGAACTTGCATTGTTAGATATTATAACTTTATTTTCTGGTATCGAGATCGATCCTACTGATTTTAAAGTTCTTGAGTTCTGATATGTGTCGTGCTTTAATTTTCAAGGTCGAGGTAGATTTTAATGTAATATAACCTTTAAGTTTAATATCTGGCCTGAACAAATCTTTTTTGGAGTTGACTCTCAAACCACCAGCAGAGAGCGGGAGAGGGCCCGTTAGATCCTGGTAAACCCTGTTCCGAATTATTACTGAGAAAATATTGTCACCATATATAAATCCCATCAGGACTTCTTTCAGATAGTGGAAAAAATGGTAACTGTATTGCTCCATTATCCTCCACATAATTTGTACAGGCGACCTGATGTGAAGCATTTGGAAGAACTTCTGTGTTCTATGGTCCCATCTGGTCATTAAAATGATATTTCACTTTTCATTGAAGTTCGAATAGTCGTTTGGATACAACACCTCAAAAAACGAAAACAAACAAGGCAGCTGTTAACAATGTTTTAAAAAAACTCCAGATGTTTGCACTCCAGCCTGTTTGCAAAGATTTATTAAATTATATTGTAGTCTCCTTTTTAAGTTATTACAAAAATCACTTCATATTTTCTTTGCTCAGCGTTATGTTAGTGAAGTTCTTTATCTACCTTTTGATTATCTGAAAATGCATTCCATGAAATACGTTTCCATATGTATGAGCGGTGTATGAAAAACATTAAATATTTCGGAAATCTTCTCTTGTTATCTAGCGTCATACTTCATGTTTACGGTATACTTTCCTTTGCCATTGAGTTTTCCAAGTATTTGTGCGAAGTACTCACCTGATTTTGTGTGTTTCAATTTTCAGCTTGTGATTATATATGAACCGATACTTTCTAAAGAAAGGGAGGCCGATATAAAGGAACTAATATTAAAGGAACTAATAGGACCAAATACGCGTTGCATAGATTCGAATGTATACAAACGTAAACACTCAACTCATAAAAAATAGCATTTGATGTAAACATGCAACCTTAGTGGATCTATCGGACGAGAGCAGTACCCTGAGAACCTGCATAACTTAGAATACATCACAGGGACTCACAGCCGACAAGCGACGAACACATCCAAACGGTGACTGCCACCCCCTTTCTTTTAGTGTCCACATTAACGTTGATAAATAAGGTTAATGTCCCTGATATGGCCATGTTAAGGTTTGAGGATTTTTCTGGCCTTCATTTTGAAAGAAATCAAAGCCATTTTTTCTTCATCGTTTTCATGGGTTAATGGACTTTCATAGAAAAAATTTCAAGCTACATGAAAAGAGTTTTACTAGTCCAAGAAAGTGAAATTCCAAAAATCTATCTATTGGCCATACCAGGAACATGTGTATATGATATAGCCACCCTTGTTCCATGTTATGTAAATTGTATTTTTTTTTTCAGTTTCATAATGCAGTTCTACTAAAGCTGGAAGGTAGATTCCTGCTGGATGTTTCAGTGCCTGGCGGAGAGTCATCTGTATCCATACACAGAGTATCAACGTTATGAAGATCATCTGGATCAGACGACGATGACGAATGAATGACAATGGCCTGGGCGGCCATATCAGGAGCAAGTCAGCTTTCACAAAAACCGTTTGATTATGAGCAACTCATAAAAGATATATCAACAATGACAACACCAATCGAAGGAGCATTAACACCTTAATACAGTACAATCGTTTTTATGAAAAAGAGTCTCTGAGAAACATCCATAAATCTAAGGAGACTTACCAGAGAAAAATAATAAGAGGTCACATGAAAAACAAAAAGAAGCAACTGACGCCATGATGTTCAACCTGACGACGGGAAATGATCACGTGATACACTGTATACTGATGCCATATAGATGATTTTTTGCTTAGCTTTCTCACAAAAGGTGGGTGGCCATATCAGTAACATGGCCATAACACGGACACTTACCTTATTATAATTAGGTCAATTATGATTCCGAGTTTATATTACCAGTATTATTTTTTTGCGTTTTCAAGAATTCTTTGTTCACAATGTTAAACCATATTTTGAATGTTTTCAAATATGCCAATTTTTTTATTATTGTAAATTATCCATCTTTAAAGATGACTTACGAAAACGATTCGTTGCTCTATTTGCAGGGAGACAGTGGTGGCCCCCTTCTGGTGAATGATGGTGGCAAATACGTCCAAATTGGCGTATATTCATGGTATGACGGAAATTGTCCTCCAGGTGCACCACAGGGCTACATGCGGCTTTCTTCTTACCTAGATTGGATCTCAAGTACAACAGGAATAGCAGTGGAATAAAATAATACACAAAAAATAAAAACTGTTTTTGAAAATGTACTAAAAGATAACGTCCTTGATATATTAAAATGCTAAAGAAAATAATATACATGGAAATATGAAGTATACTTTGAAATAAAATATTTAAAGGTTTTTCCTTCAACAAACATTTGATGTGACACATGTTAACCTCGCTGACTACTAACTATTCGAATACTAACTTTGCACTGATATGGCCGTTAAGATCCCGATAATATGCATATATGCAAAATTAAAAAAAAAATCCCGGAAATTTACAATCTTTCCCTTGCCATTACTCACAGCCGCACAATACTGCTATCATCCAAAAGCCTGTCCAAATAGAAAATAATTAGGTATTAATTGTGTGTCACCAAAAATTACATTATGTTCGTTTTACGAAAATCAGCGGAATGTTTTCATAGTTAGAGCCTATGTGATTAGTGCAAATTTCTAGCAAATTAAGTAATACAATAAGCTGTAGGGCTAACATACGATAAATAACATATTGTTTCTGAATGTTTCAGTGTGATTGTTGAGTTTAGACTTCTGAGATAATAAATATCTCAAAATACTTTGGTGTTAAGGTGTTACAACGTAGATATTTCAGAGAACAAATAAGAAACTTATCAAACTTTTTAAGTTTTTAAGTGTAGTGTGTATTTGAAAGTTTAGCTGTTTCAAGCTAATACTTACAAATGAAAATGATGATTTAGCAGTGGTAGCGCATTGGGACCGTAACCCAAAAGTCCCGGGTTCGATCCCCGATCCAGTCACATATTTTTCACTCTTTAATATTAATGGTAACTGTACCTACAGAGGCTTGGTATACAGAAAAAAATCGGAATTTGCCTCCATTTCAACTTTGGAAAGAATGTTCATATTTCATTTCTACGAAAATTGTTCTTCAGTGGACAGATATGAACTTTTTCTATCAACTTTAAGGGACTCTTTTTTACCGTGTAGCAACAAAATAAAATCAAGGAGATAAGGGAAAGTTATATGGACCATTTTCTAGAATGATAAAACGATAACATAATTTCTAAATAACCACGTAGTATATACCCTTTGGGGCGCTGAAAATAAATAGCAATTCGCCGCTGTCAATATTTATATAAATTGAATAAAAGCGAACATTTGGTGATGTTAATAAGAAATTGAGCCGACACGTATGTTAGAATTCGGGGCTTCGTTTATATCAGGGTTGAGCTTTCACTTGCTCAAAGAGTTAAACTAACAATTTTTATTAACATTAAAATGGGCTTGCATATTTAGCCAATTAAGAAAAATAATAATAAGTTTGCCACCTAAATTTTGTTTGTGCTTCACCTCCTTTTACCCTTTATTCCAACAATGTCTAGGTAATAAAATATCGCTATTCTCCTTCATGAGTATTTAACTTGACAACATAATAATTCAAGATGAGATTATGTCCCGTACATTTTTTAGATAAATGAATAACAGAAAAGATATCAATTTTCGTCAGGAGAAAAATCACAGAGTTAACAAAGAGTTACAAGTAATGGATTAAACAAGGACTTGCCGTGGGATCATTCGGTCCATCCTATTACAGTTGATAACTTATCAATTCATGTAATGCGAGTTCTCATAATTTAATCCCTAGCGATATCAATCTGTTTGTGAGATGTTTATATATATATATAATTCCTTTCCCCTAATAGTATTAATTACTATTAGCATATTTAGCATGAGTCCGCCTGCCTACCTATCAAGTGCCGATCAATCCAGCTCTCTCCTATAAATGTTTCAAGTCAATTCTATACAATTATACATACATTTGCATCTGCAAGTTGTCTATATAATTAGACAATAAATCCCAGCAGCGGCATAACAGTATGGGCCATTGAAAGCTTCGTTTGCGGACCACCACGAAGAAGTAAAACATCGTCGTTGGTGATCGCGATTTCCAGACTTACATATTACCAAATCACAGTGACAGTTTTAAAAAGACCTTTAGCACTGTGGCAAAACCGTTTGTTGCAAAATTCATGCTTCTAGTATTTGTCAGATGTTTTCTTGGAAGACTTCTACAATATTCCACTGAAGATTATTCAGAGTTTGCTTAAATCAATTTTCCATTGAATAGAAACAGTACTACGGACAAATGTTGACCCTACATCATATTAATAAAAGAATAATGTGAATTGCACAGGTGTTTCTAGTTTTGCCAAATACTTATATTGTGCCCATAAAACCCACTGGTATTTTTTCTGTAAATATTTTGATTAAAATAATTTACAAAATTTAGTATTTTCTAATATAACTCATGGGTCCTGAATTTACTCATAGATTAACCAAATAGGCATAGACAGAAAAGAAGTCATTAATACCAAATATTCAAATTATAAATAATGATTACATTCTACCATTTACTGTCCATGTCCGCAGGGACAATATTTGTACAATATTTGATGATACACGGTTGGCTGGTGACTTCTATCATGCAGGCATTCTCTTCTTCTCTTCAACATAAATATTGAAAGAGCAAACAACAGAGATACAGAATGTAAGTAAGTGTGAAACGGGTGACAGAGATTGAACCATGTGCAATGGTTAGACCGGAAATTTTACAACACAGTTTAAACGCTATGAAGAATAATACGAATTTTCAATTAATACTATTGTAGCCAGTCCTCGTATATTTCCATTTTTATTAGTAACACTATTTTTATTAATAGTATTAGTTGAAAGAACTCCAGAATTCGATCAACAAATAGTGATGTGATAAGTTCTAGAAAACATCTTAGGTCAAAACTGCAAGCTTAATGACAGGTTGTGTCATATAACAATGACTCCTTTCCCAGACAATTCAATCATCTCAATGACAGGATGTTACTCAATAGATTATTGGTGATCACTAATACGAACGCACGTTTGTTATTGGTATGAACTTGAATCCATCCACTTGCAAGAAGAGTGATGTGAGAAACTGATCTTATTGACATCTACACAGGAAAGCAACTGAAAGTATCTTAATATTGCATGAAGCTAGTCATTTTAACATCTTTGTTGACTCTGGAATTCGCTATTTTTGAGTTAGTGAAATTCTTTTCTAACTGTAAGAGTAAGAAGTATAGTTTCAATGAAGGCTTACTTCGCACATTCGTGACGGCGGATTAATTATAATATATATTCAATGACTTCTCACTTTTGTGATACAAAGCTAGTTATTATCTACGAATATTGTGCTAATTTTTACTCCGTACATATATAGTGAACAATTTTGATTAATGATAACCCAACTTTCAAAGCACCCAAATCGCCATCTTTAATCTTCTCATCTTGTCGTCTCAGATGACTTAGTTTTGTTTATGATGTTAGTTTGATTTATATGGTTTTAATGGAAATCGACGTTATCGAGACAAGACATACTTAGGTTTCAGTCTTTTTTAGCTTTCTGTAAATATTACGCTTTCAGTCAGCAAGGGCGCAGCCTAGAAATGTAGGATCATTATGAAAAGCATTTCTGGTGTTATCATTTAACGTTATAATTGCCCTCTTGCATGCCTATAATTAAGCGAGTATAATTAGAGATTTTAATTTACTGCAGTAGGTCAGTCCATATCTGACAGTTCGGGCTGTATTACGAAGAGACTAGTTCTCAATTCTCCCACCGATAAAGTAGTTAGTTTACAGTATACTCTAATATCTGAAGGCGAAGAAAGTATGGCCACTGAAAAAAAATTAATAATTGAAATCAACATAGTAGAAAACGTATATTCAATGATGGTTTGAATAGGAATGAACAAATTATGAGATTCTTCATGAATGTAAGTCAGAGATTTGTTTCTTTTCGCCGTTATATTGTCTTGATAGTGTCTGGAAAGCTTGTACTATAAAGACTAAGAACATCGTACAATATTTTACCTAGCAGAATTGCAGGCTTACCCGTACTCGAACTGCATCATTTAAACTACCAACTTTATCTTAATATTTTTACCTCATAAATTGAATTTCTGGATTAGTCTAATTTTAGTAATTTATATGGCATAAAACAGAAAGTAAAATTAACATTTAAAAATGAAATCCAACTCATTGTTATGTACACTACAAAGAATAATATTACTACTCCAAATATCCACGAAGAGTTGGATAGAATTATCTAGAACGCTATGATGGTACTCATAAAGTAGTTATTACTAAGGAGAGCATTAAAATCAGTTGGTATCTGCGATATGCAGCGTACTGCTGTAAACGTGCACATACCACACTTTTTGCTAGAACTAGTAAGGTGAAGGAATTACTCTGATCAACAAAATCTTTTAACATACAAGACCCCGTCAGAGTCTGGCTTGCTAATAGCAGAAATAAAGGTAAAAATATAAAAACAAAACCGATGCATCAAAGGGAATTCAAGAAGCATATTTTACACTGTTAAAGGGTTAGAAAAAGGCACCAAATGCAAGTATCGGAGAAAAATTTATTCCATTGAAAAAGAACTGAGATAGTGACTATTTTACCACAAAGCAAGCGGCAGACGACAGCAACATCAAAATCGGTAAAGAGACAGCCAATTAAATGGATTTCAATCTGGGAAAGTACTGATACCTGTGAGAGGGATTCTCGGTAAATGTTCATACAGAAGACAAGGATATAGGCGATGCTTCACAACAGGAAAAATAAGTTCCTGTGTGTTGTCAGACAGATTGCCATAGAAACGTATACCAGGTTCAATTAAGAAATTCTGTGTATTGGGAGATAAAATGCCAAAGTAAACTTGAAGTGCTTGAAAAGCAGATGTCAGTCTACGTAGGGTAGGAATTGTTAAACGAGGCAGGAGAACACATTGTAGAGATTTTCAAGAGCCATGGAGATTGCGTAGATATGCTGATGCGAACCCTATCTTGCCATTGAAAAAATTCTCACTGGAGGGAAGAAATAAACCATCGCACAAAGGTAATAATGAAGCAGTTGCAGAAGTAAGAAGTTGATATGGAGGAGAAGAGGAAATGAGTGACCCTGAGTGTAGAAAATTTATATAAAATGGTAAGGTAGAAAAATAAGATAAATCAGAAATATCTGCAAGGAAAAATAAAAGACTAGAAAGGCCTGGAAGTAACGTTGAAAGGAAACGATCATTTAGTGGCTTTGAGAAATCAGAAGAGTCAATCTAAAAACCGTTCAATAAAATTTAGACGTAACAAATATGATTTCGATTGAATATCCTGTAAAACTAAACCTCCTTTAGTTATGGGACAACGCAGATATTTAGGATGAAACCATTACGTCTATGTCAAATAAAGTTGCGTCAACATTTATTAACTATCCACGAAAACGACTGCCGGTTCAAGAACACTGAGGCGATGAGATAATTTGGAGCCAATAAATCGATTAGCCAAAGTACAGCGTCCATTGTATCAAAACCTAGGAAAGAGTATCTTGCAATCTTGCAAGAGCAGTCACGAGCTAGTCCCAATCTCTTGTCTCCCATTCAGGAGTGTTGTCAAGAAATAGTCCCAAAAATATGCCACATTCATGATACAGGAAAGAAATAGTGGCACGTCAGTTCGTTTTTTTTTCAGGATCCACCAAATAATCCAGTAGATTCGTGTACATTTAACGCAGCTCCAGAAACTTGACTGTAAGACTCAAATATCTAACTGAGAAGATCACAGCAACAATCAGCAGTAATTAAAATATTGACATCATTGCCATAAACAGAAGACACAATGGAACTATTGGAGAGACGAAGATTGCAAAGAGACAGTTTTGAAACACAGGCGAAGAAAATGTTTTACATGGAGATATAATAGTAGGTACAACCTGAGAAAGACGATTTCCTATAGCTTTTCCTATAATCTTGTTGTCAACATTAAGAAGAGAAATAAGACGCCAATTTTCTAGGTTCAAACTATCACCTTTCTTCGGTAAGAGAATAAACACTGCTCTTCTACTTGCTATGGGAAGGAAACAGCACTGAAAGAACTTTGGAGCATTTTGAGAAAAACAGGGCCTAACTATTTCCAGATTTTTTGGTAAAATTCAACATTGACGCCATCAAACTCACTATGATGTTGAAACACAGGCATGGCGAGTTCAGGTAACGTAAATTTACTATCACATTTTATTTTTTCATCCTCAGATAATGTGGGAAGATTAGACTAAAATTCTGTGTTATCCAATCTCACAGATCTCTCTGTATAAAAGCATTAATAGCGGTTTCGAATTACTTGTCGAAGGCGTGTACTATCCGTGACTATATCACCATCTACTCGAAGAAGTGCAATATTATTGTATACTTTTTTCTGTTTATTCCGCGGAAGATAAGCATTAGTCACAATATATTTCTCTTTGTACATGATATCATAGTCGTCTTTTGAGTAAAACTGATGTAAAGATGAATAGCATTCGCGGTATAACACAATATTCTCCGGGGTGTTAAAGACTGTATACAATAGAAAGTCACGCTGGCGCAGAATAACTTTATATGTAGAACGGGACTAAGGAATCCCTTATCGCACTGAAGAATTTGTGGGAGTGGACCTTCACTTCTGCTTTTACACCCTCCCACAATTGTATCAAGTTATCAGGATGAAGAGAGAGGATGGTATAATATTCCAGATGTTCAATTGCGGAAAAATAATCACTGTTAGAAATTAATGTATTTGAAAGAGTCCAGTCTGTTTTAGCTTGAATTATGAAGGAACTGAAACAGATTCGGAACTATCGTGATCAGAAAAGGTTGTATGATGAGACACGGATTTAATAAAACTGGAAAATGATTGCGTGGTATACTATCGGTCTAATCTGCTTTGAGGCAAATAAGTTTGCAATTCTATATACGTAAACTGAAGTTCGGTAGGGTTCAAATTACGGAATGCGTCATCCAAATTAAATCGATTTAGAAACTGAGATAAAGGTTGAGCAAGTTGAACTTTCAGTTCCCAGCTATTCATGTGATATGCTAGCGCCAAAGTGACATTAAAATCATAACACTGAGAGATGAGTGGTCAAAATGTTTGCTAGTTGAATACCAGTATATTCCTCTTTGGAAAATATACATTTATGAGAAGAATTGTACGAGAGCATGTCGTATGTTGAAGAAGTTGTGCATAACCTGGAACGACAATATAATAATAAAAGATGTCCCAGTTACTTAGAAGAGAATAATGAATAATAATACTGGGCGGGATTGAGCCAAACAATATAAGCTTGAAGTCTATAGCATTGTATGCCAGATAATAAGTTAGTTTCTTGAAAACAAGCAATAGAGGGTAAGTATTGTTGGACATATTTCTCAGCTGAGATTTGTTTGTGGAGAGATATAAGTCCGCACACATCCAAACTGATCAGATACACCATATATACAAAACACACGAAATATAGAGTCCAAAAGGAAAAACTCGGAAACTTACACGCCACTTTCATCGTCAATAGCTTTTACTATTCGCTGTATTCTACGTCGAAGATTAACATCCACAGTAGTCAGTTTGGATCACAGATAAATTTCGCTGTAAAACTCTTCATATCATACTGGTATGTATTGCTCGAGCTTCCTAATATAATCTAGCTTTGCCTTCGACAAGGCAACTTTGCCTTCAGAATAAGCTTAATTAGGTGGCATTTCTAAAATTGGTCTTCCAAGACTTGTAAACACAAAAGTATGTTCCAGTACTAAACTGCAGTAACGAACGAGCGACTTTGATGGTTTCTATGCACACTGAATCATTGACTGATTCCATTTTAGTATCAAAAAATAACAGGAACCTTCAGAATCTCATTTTTCTATTTTTTGGCTGAACCCCTTTAGCAAGCACCAATTCAAATATTGTTTTTCCGTGTGTATATGTATGACTTTTTCTTGTATGTGTGTGTGTAAATCTGAATATATGTTTGTCCAGTCTGGAAGTACACAACGTTGAAACAAATTTTACAAAATTTTGTCTGGCTTCAGAAATAAAAGAACGATTTCATTTCAGGATATAAAATATTATGGGCCAATTGTCTTTGAGTTTTTCAGATAGGATTATCTTTGTATCTGGTTAACATAAACAAATTTTGCTATTATATCATTAGCAGTTTTCTGATCCCAACATTATTTGTTTCATATTGTTGAACACGATTATTATATACATATTAGGTCTAGACATGTGTGTAGCTTCATATTATTACACTATTTGAAACATAGCATAATATAAACTCTCATGAGTACCTTGTACAAACCAAACAACTTTAATATAAAAGTTGCAATTTGTGCCGAACCTTATCCATATGCACGAGTCCCAGAAAACCAATATCAGATTTATCTTGAGGATCCATTTAAGAAGTTTGAAATCAGGCATTTTCGGTGAACCGCCATGTTTGAAACACTGTAGCAGAAAGAGGTATGATTCGACGCCATGATTTTTGCAGTCACACATCCCGTTCGAAAATCCACATATTGAAAAGAAATTCCAGCTTTGGATTTAACTCCTCCATAAAAATAATGTTTCGCAATCTAATTTTTACATTTCGTTATCCATTTGAAGACTATTTTTGTATCAAATTTTCACTTTGAGAAAGAGTAATTTAACATATTTAAAGTGTACTTCAGGAGCTACACAACATTTTTTTTTATTATTCAGCTCTCTAGCTCCCAGTTTTTTAGACATTTCAGTTTACGTACTTAGCAACGCGACCAGGAAACACTATATGACATGTTGAGAACAGCCCAAATACTTGTTCATTTTTCGAAAGTGATTATCTTATTGTGAAACTCGTAGGAACTCACGCACATAAAGCAACATTTTTCTAAAATAGTGATACAATCAGTGTTGGATAATTTGTGGTGGAATGACCCAGTAGTAGCAGTTGTTGTTGCTGTAATGGTAGTAGTGGTTACAGTTGTAGTAGTGGTGGTAGAGGGAGGAGAAAAAGTGAAATGCTTTAGAACACATCCTTGTTATAGAAAATCTTACGAATCAGAAAATTTATTAACATTGCACTATGGGAGAAATCCTAGTGCAAAACCAAAGATTCCAGATTTATCTGTTTCTCTGCAAATGTTCAGCGAGTTCTCAAACCTAACGTTAGATGACTCTACTGTTTTCTAAAACTGTACTCTCTGGTGAGGAGAAAAGAAACTTATTGCAGCTAGCTTAATTTTACTCAACGAATAAAATGTGTCAGAGATGCAGTTCTTGGTCTCATTAAAATTCCGTATGGTTACATTCATGTTGCTTGACATATGTAGAAAAAACATGGTCCACAATTGAAGATAAAATACAAGGTGCCGTCTTACTCTACACGGTACATTATAGATCCAGTATGGGCTATAGTACTGGAATCCTGTTCACCAGCTTCTGATTCTTCCAAACACTTACAGCTTGTCACGAAAGAATCTCCCGTCACGGGCTTTGAAGTAGACCTTTACTCCAAATTTCCACTTTGGAGTCATGTTGAATTGAATTGAATTTATTTGAGGCCTTTACGTATGTATGGCTCATTTCGGGATAGTGTAGAGGAAAGGGTGTGGGAAGGAGTAGACCAGGGCCTAAATTGAAGGTACCATCCCCGCACTTGCCTGGTCTGACAGGAAAATAACTGAAAACCCTCAGTCACTGGTATAGAACCAAGGACCTCCCGAAGGCAAAGTTAACACTCTACCAAAGTACTCGGAACAAAATACTCACACCTCTATAACTTCTACACTCTGAGTATATCTAACTACTATACTCTGTGTATATCAATCAATACTCTACAATTCAAATAATATTAGGTTATTATTTGTACCTGAAACGTAAGTAGCGAAACGAGTGCCGAAAGGCAGAGTGCTGACTTGCAGAGCAGTGGTGGCTCGTGACCCAAATAATATGTGAAGAACTACCAAAAAGTTCATTCATTAATATACCCCCTTTAATCCTCGCTCATTAATATTTACCCTGGATTTTCGGGCTTACTGATAATGACACTACTGGGTCTAAGAAGTTGTTGACTAGCTTTCTAGATGAGGCCCAAATAATACATATTAATGTCAATTTACTTAATGCATATCGAAATAGTAAGTGAATAGGTACTTCAGTAACTTCACCAAACGACCCGCCGCTGATGAAAAGTCCTTAAAAGCTTGCATGCAAAGTACCTAATGGTGAAACATACATGCATTTGCTGAGTCATCGTTCTGTGAAGACACAAATGCTGTAAATCCTACTAATAATTTTCTTTTTCTAAAAAATCGAGAACTATGAACGGGAATGAAAAGATTTTTCTATTGTGGCCTTTTCCTAACTATAAAGAATTTTCCGATGAGACTAAAGTCAAACTAAATCTTGAGTGTACCTACTGTATATTTCTATATAGTATATTTTACTGATTATCGCCAAAATAGCATAATCAAACCCGGACACTTTTTGATTTTTTTTGTTTTTTTGCCCCCCCCCCCCCCCCTTTTTTTTTGTCTGCCTGAATTTGCTGGCTCAAAACATGTAAAGTTACTAACCATTTCTCAAATCAACATTCCCAAAATCTCTTATCTAACAGATCAACAACCATAAAATACGACTAAAGCTAATGTTGGCAGCTGCTTCCGGAAATCGTGGAGTACTAATATCTTATCAAGCGACTGTACGTCTGCCTGTGTTTATCAAGGATCACGAGCAGCTGTTGGATGACCTTGAAATAAAAGATACCGCAACTGAATGGTCGTGACATTGACTAACATAGATAGGCTGTTGTTTTTTTTTTCTGTCTTTTAAATTTTCTGTTTACATAATTAGTATATTTCACATCCTTCTGGGTTAGACATTGAAATGTTTTCCATGCCTGTTGTTGCCTTCCGGCAGAAACGATAAAAAGAAAAAGCTAATAGCCTGAGGAGTAATTACGATTTCAGAAGACAAAATTCCATTAGAACGTATATCGTTAATCTTATAATGCCTCATTCTTTAGCGACCTATTTTGTAAGTTTTCTTTAGCATGTTTTATATCATTCAGGGTTTGGAAAAAATCTAACGCAGCTTAACTCTCTCTCTCTCTCTCTCTCTCTCTCTCTCTCTCTCTCTCTCTCTCTCTCTCTCTCTCTTTAAATTAAGCACGTAAGTCGACGTTCCGTTTGAGTGAAGATAATAAACGTAATAACTGGCTTTTAACCAGCCCGTGACGATCTCTTTAACTGATAAAATGTTCAAGAAAGTTTGTTGATATGTATGTAATACTCCTGATTGTTAGGAAATCACGCACGCTTTTTTAAAAAAATCTTTACACAGAAGAATATGTATGAGATATCAATTTGCCGCAAATGAATTATTGTTACTTACTGGAACATAGTTCCATTCATGCTTGTTTCCACGCACCTGTATTTCAGAGAATTTTTGTGAAACTCTCTTACTTCATTTGGTAAATCTCTTGCGCACCCGTTACACCATTTTGAAATAAACATTTTGGAATAGAAGAGGTTTGAAGTCTTTGAGAGTACCATGCCGCCTCAGTTCTACTATTAATGGTATTGGAAATATCAGGCTCTAAAGTTCACGTTCCCACGCTTTCGGTAGCCTATAGCGCCGAAATGAAGCATTTGTGCAAACTCGATGATGTGTATTTTTTTATTCTTATGTCAGGACTCCGTGAAGGAGGTTTTCGGTGTTATTTTGCAACACCCTATATGATCAGGTGGGGAGCTAAATCATAGTTGTGTCACTTTATACAGTATAAAGTAGAACTGAAGGCCATTTTATCCATCGTATACCTGGACGTCAAGAGGGGGCTACAGCCCCCCTTGGATCCACGCATGCTTTATCAAAATACCTGCTGAGACACTTCTGTAGTTACGTTTTCAGAATTTAAATAGAAATACGGGTTGATATTACTTTGTTTGAAACAAATATGCAATTTTGAACAACATTTAGGGAAACACTTTTTGAATTCTCATACATTTGGTAGTTGCAAGAGCTAATTATTAAGTTAACTGTTGATCTACCGAATTTGCTCTTGTAGCTTCCAAACGGTACAAGATATCAAAAAGTGCTTCTTTTAAAATTTGTTCAAAATTTCATGTTTGTTGAGAGAAAGCCTAAAAACAGTCCCTGTTCATAATGGAGTTCGCCTCGTAGCACGATTTCAGGGACACCACTGTTTCCAAAAATTTAACTTTCAGCTCCTGTAGCTTCGAAATTGCACAAAATTTTCAATTTCTTCAAAGGATCTCCCCCATCTGCACAAGTCTGTGACGTTATTTCTGCGACATACTGAAAGAAAATAGATTCTTTGGAGAAATTTCGAATTATGTGTGCTTTCAGAACTACATGCGATCAAAGGTATGAGGATATCGTAATGAATGACGTCATATCTCAACAAATAATGGAGTAGAGGTTGTCAGCTTAGCAAATTACAATTACAGTAGTACAAGATACATGAATTCAATCAATGTTTACGGTTGAGGGAGTGACGTGTAGACACGTTTCGCAACGTAAAAATTTTATTTTCAAAGTTTCAAATGATTTAAAAGAACAGACATAAAAATCCCGACTTTGGCTGTGATTTGCTACGCCTACACCCATTACGTCATTATTTTTCGCGATATGACGTCATTTGGGACTATGCTGATGTAATTTTGAACGCCTATAGCTCCAAATCTAGGCATATTTCGAAACAGTTTAAAATCAACTCTTTATTCTTTTTGTGTCAGTGCATCCGCTAATCACAAATATCGCTCTCTTTTACGGTATCTATAAGAAAAGTCAGTCTTGAAAGCGCCACAAATCCAGACGCGTGATCCATCATCATAAGAATAAGAATAAAGAATACTTTTCTTCTTTCTTTGTTATGTGCATTTTTCCTTCACTTAGAGCATTGTTGCACTATTAAATGTGTATTTCTCAAAAAGTGTAATATGTTGACTTAGGTATGGCAAAGCCCTATATAGCTAAATCTATGTAATAGTTAAAATACTTCACATTAACGCCTTATTAACGAAATTAAATGTTCGTTGAAATATAATTTAAAATTCAATCTGATTTCAACATTCAAATGAGAACATGAGAAACGTAGTTAATTTTATTCTCTTCATTTTCAAGCACAGTTTTATGCAATTAACTTGAAAAGATAATTTAGTGTACAGTTCAATATAATAGTTGAAAACATGTCATATTAACGTCCAAATCAACGAAATCAAATTTTCGTTGCAATCTAGATTTAAATTCAACGTGTTTTCAACATACAAAAAAGGACACATAATAACAGTTAATGGCATTCAATTAGTTCTAAATAACACATTTTATTTTATTAAAATAGAAAGAATCCCATTAGACGAAATCTATACCATAGTTGTAAATAACAGTTGAATCCACATCGAACAATCTGATCAATAATATCAAGTCTTTGTTATAATCAAGTCTTTGTATGCTTTAAAACTAAACATACTTTTTTCAAACAATAACGATTAATCAACGAAATAAACCAAAATTCAAAGTTCAAAACACGTTTATGTGCTACTGGGATTAAAGGTTTTCACGTTTTATTCTGGCAAATAAACCACAGATTTGACTTCAATCAATAGCCTGTTTTGTGATTGAGACAAACAGTTCCGAGATTCCTTGAATCAGGGGCTGAACTGCTATAGCGAAATATACTCGTACTGCAGGGTAGCCCGACCCTTCCAACTTTGGTAAACTTTATTTTTATATGGGCCAGTGTAGTAACTTTGGAATTCGACCCGTCACGATTCGCCCATTTACAGTCAGTTAAAATCGCACCCATGCCCCTGCCGGGACTCGAACCCTGGACCTTCGAGCCGATGGCCTACCGCCGCAGACCGCTCGACCACCCGGCCGGCATCCCCGACCCTTCCAAGGGAAACAAACCTTCACCCTAGCCTCTTAATATGGGTCGAATCGACTTCCTGAATTCTGTATTCTTATGCTGGAGGAAGGCATAAAATATAGTTAAGCGTCAACCTTGAATATCAATCAATCTTCCCAACCTACAGAGTAAAAAATGGCTGTGTTAATTCAACACAATGCGGTGTCCCAGCGTGACTACCACTTTTGTGCGTTAAATCAACAGAACAGACGGTGTTGATTATGGTGCTGGAAGAAAAAACATTACGGCTGCAGCTAGATTTGAACATAGGTTGCGTAGTTAGAAGTCGAGCGTCTTACCGACTTCGCTAAATCGACAGACGGCAAGAGCATTAGATTGAAACAATATAGAGGATAAAAAAATGTTGCTGAACTCCGAACACAAACAAATTTACTCTCACGATTTATACCATGCTTTAAAGACTTTTACATTGGTCATTTAGGGATCACAATCCCCATTTATTGAGAATATGTTCCATTTCTGTGAAAGCAAGCGCATGTTGTTACGATAAGAAAGCAGTAATGCTGCTCAAGTGTTTGGCTGTCGCCATCTTGCTTGCTTCCATAGAAATAGAATATTCCCATTGAATGGGAATTCTGGTTCTCAATTGAAACATAGGAAGTAATTAAACCATGGGATAAGTCGTGCAAGTAACTTAGGTTGTTTTGGGGTTTCAGTAACATATATTTGATCCCCTACAATGTTTTAATCTATAGCATAGTCGTTTAATTCAAATGTTGTTAACTAAATATCATTTGCGTCTATGGTCTTTTCAGTCTGACAATTTAGCCAAGTCGGTAAGACGCTTGGTTTCTAACTGAGCAACCCATGTTCAAATCTCACTGCAGCAATAATTTCTTTTCACAGTACCGAAATCAACACCGTGTGTTGTATTGATTTAACACACAAAAGTGGTAGTCACGCTGGGACACCGCATTGTGTTAAATTAACACAGCTATTTTTTGCAGTGTAACATTAGATTACTTTAAAAAAAAAACTCTACTATTGAGAGTGCCGTCCGGGTAGTCGTGCGGTATAAGGCGTTAGGCCAGCGACCCGAAGGTCGCGGGTTCGAATCCCGCCATGGGCATAGATGTTTGTGGATTTTAACTAGGTGTACAGGGTCAAATCATGACGATCCGAAGTCAAAAGTTACTAGACTAACACCTATAAAAATAAAGTTTACCCATTTTTTTTCATCATTGAGAAATTTATTGTTTGTTATTTATCTGAAGTACCTTTAAATTTATGTACTAGATGTAGGAAAAAAGTACCTCTTTACCACCACTGAAATATAGGTACATGTTTAGGTACGGGTTTTTTGTACGTAGGCACTGTACCTAGTTACTACCTAACACTGGCTATATAATCTTACACAATTTATATGCTGATGCATGGAACAAGTGTCTTCACTTATCCTGATTCACCTTCTAAAATCTAGTCTTACGGAAATACGATAAAACGCAAGATCAATCGTATTTGCACTTGTAATGTAATTATTTTGTATGTGTGTGCATAATTCTATACCATGTATCAGAGTTTGTCGTTTTCATAGTATAATGCATGATGGTTTAGTTCATTTTAAAGTTATTTAAATTGATTGACTCTTATTTAGTTAATCGAAAAAGAATTACAAGTAATGCTCATATTGTTTATATTGTATTTAAGTACCTGCATGTACTTCGCATATTAAAGAATGTTTTCTCGCGTTCTGTTTAAACATAATCATAATCTTTGCAACTTTCAATTCAGTATTAATTTGGATAAAATGTAAAGCAAAAGTCTTGCTTATATAAGCTGCCTGTAACCTAAGTATTAGACCTTTCATCTTTTCTCCTAAAAGCTTTGGACTTTTCCCAAAACCAACCTCGGGATACGTGCCTGGCCTTGACAATTATTTCTCCTTCTTGCAACAAAATTTATATTTAGCGCGAACTGATTGTTACTTCTGTTGAATATCCCAACTGGGCGGGACGTACAGTTTTCGTAAAATAGACTCCGAACAACTCCGGTCAATAGCCCTCGGCAGAAATGGAACCCACGCGCACAGAAAATAATCGCGGTTGTTCTGAGATCACAATCTCCTATTTCTACAACACATAGAAACCTCCTATTTTTAAGCAATTTACTTTTGAAAACTTAAGAAGCTTGATACAAACCCCTTAAGCAAAAGCCACCACTTGAATTCGGGCCACCAGCTGGTAAATAGATAGGCATCGCTCTCTATGGAATGCCAGTAGGCCACTAATGGCCCATCCGCTGTTTGATCCAAGAATTTATTGCTTTTTCTCCTGAAATACTTTAAGTAGGAATCTTTTGTTTGTATAGCTGCCAACTCCCATGATTAGGGAATCAAAGTAAAACGTATCATTCTTGTGGTAGAATATTTTATGATTGCCGATGGGCCTCTTTCATTTGCCACCCCTGAAACCACTAACAAATGGTGTAGCAAAGTTAACAAAAATTGGTCTGTTGGTAGTTATGTACCAGCCGTATCGCACATGCGCATTAACGCAGTCTTATGCCTTGTTTACATTACTAACATTTTACCATGGTTAACGTTAACCCGAGTTCATTTTAGTAATGTAAACGGTATAGTTACAGTTAACGCGGGTTTCAAATTTAACTAGCGTCAACTTACGACGCTTGTGTTGTAACGTTAGTAAGAAACGGCTGTCTAAACGCAAGTTAGTTATTAGGCACAAATCACTTTGTGAGTTTATTTCTTTCTTTATCGAAATATATGGTATAATAGCGGTGCGTATTACTTTTAAAATATAAAAGAATGATGGCAGAACTAATCTACAAAATGTGACGCTGCAATCAATTCATTTGTGTTCAGTTTTTAGGTAGATTTCGAAGAAAAATATACCTATTGAGATCGATACGATATGAAAGTATATATATATATATATATATATATATATATATTAACACACTAGTGGCCATAATTTTGAAGATATTTGAACCAAATTTTTATATGTTGTTTCTAGGCTTAATAGCTCGGTTAAGTTCGTTAATGAGCAACATCGGTCGCCATTTGGATCCAAAATGGCCGCCGAACCCATTGTTGTATAGAATACACAGCCTAAACCGCTTTGGCTATTGAAATCAAATTTGGCATAAAGGTACAACATCACTTTTTGATTACGAAAATGTTACCTAATGAGTTCAAAGACGCCATCCTGGATCCAAAATGGCGGAAGTAAGAAATTTATTTTCCACATCGTTTGAGCTAGAGATACGAAATTTGACATAAAGGTGTATTGTCACTAGTAGTTTAAGAAAATACTACGAAATGTTGAAGAAGTCGCCATCTTGGATTCAAAATGGCCGCTGAACCCATTGTTGTATAGAATACACAGCCTAAACGGCTGTAGCTAGAAATATCAAATTAGGTAACTCTATACATTATCACTTGTACGTTACTAAAATATTACATGATGTGTCCAAAGACGCCATCTTGGATCCAAAATGGCGGACCTAAAAAAACATTTTCCACACCGTTTGAGCTAGAGATACGAAATTTGGCATAAAGGTGCATTTTGACGAGTAGTTTAGGGAAATATTACATTTTGGAAAAGTCGCCATCTTCGATCCAAAATGACCGCCCAAAATCCCATTTTGCACACCGTTTAAGATGAATAAATGAAATTTTACTTGAAGTTGTACCATCACAAGTAGGTCACGACAATAGAAGAAAACTTTCAAAAAGTCGTCAACTTGGATCCAAAATGGCCGCCCCAAAAACCCAATTTCCAAATCATTGAAGGTAGAGAAACGAAATTTTCTTTGGAGGTGTATGACCAAGAGTAGGTTACAATAAATGGGGCAAACCTTCCTTTTGGGGGTGCACCCCCCGTGGGAGGGTACAGATGGATACCATGGTGGTGTAGTGCTGCAGTGAGATTTTGGTTATGATAAAGGAGGCGCATCCTCCCAAAAGCACTGAAGTTGGGGGGCGAACCCCCTATGTATATGTGTGTGTCTTGTGAGGTATCGTTGAACATACGTTGAATTATAAAAAAAAAAACTTCGAGATCTACCTCAGCCTGTAGGCCTACCGAAAGGGATTTTTTATAATTTAATTCTCTCCCGTGTAACAAGCAGATTCTTAATTCAACCAAGGAAACCTCACCTGTTTCTTTACAGACAGTAGTAGTACAAAACGATTAAGTCAGATACGTTTGTGAGTGTTACCTGAAATTATTTACATATAAAAAAATATGCTCTTTATATATAATTCTTCTCTAATTTTATAAAAATTGGCACGCACCTTCCGAACCGCAACCGATACGTCTATAACAATGCCATTGTATCATTACAAGACTTCAATTCACGTTTGAATATTAGTTTGTAATATTTCTCCCATGAATTAGCAACTTTGTAAGAGCTCATCAATGGCACGTTATCTGAAATTTGCTTTAGGAAAACACTTCTAAAACTAGGTATAAAGTGTTGCTTTTGTGATTCATGAGAGTTACATTCGATTCTAAAATAGCGGAATAGGATACAGTGTACTCCCGCATTACCAGGAATATACATTTAAGAGCATCTATAGATTAATTTTTCTCAAGTATATGTTTGACCTTCAATTTTCAAACATGTATGCCTATTATTTTAGGTGGGGGGCTAGAAAAAATTTAGGGGGATAAGCCCCTCTAGCCCCCCTTGGCTACGGGCCTGCAGAGTCAGTCTGCAGTATGAGCAGAAACTTTGAAGGATAACTAGTAATCAATGTAACAGCGCGGCGTCAATCACAAACCTAACTAACTGCATTATTAATCCATGCTTCCTAGAACGTGTTCTACCAGTGGCATATTTACTCGAACCATATACTGCCAACGGTTTCAAAATTGTAAACCTAAAGTTAAGGTTATTTTTAACTTAGTTTTTTGTTACCTGTTTGCTTAGAACTACGTACTTCAGTGGTGTAATATGTGAACAAATTCCATTTTTTTTTTTTTTTTACTATAACATGAGCTTGAAATACACGTTTTCTAAAAGAGGTGATGAAGCAATACTTTCTACCATATACCGTACAGCAGATGAGTATGAATTTTATTTATGACTTTTAAGCACTATGGATGTGATAGTCGCTATTTGCCACACCCCAAAGCCAACATAGCACAATCAGTATCGAACAATAAACCCTACCTATCAGAGATGAGCGTTCTATCACTAGCTGAGCCATCATGGTCCACATATTTTTGTTGGTGTTTAACAACAACATCACTAAAATAATACTGATCTCACTTATTTCTTAATATGCACACACAAAAGGAAAGATGTAGAGAAATGGTTCATGCTAAGCAATACTGATTTCAGATTTAAACATTTCGCTTAGTTTACACCAGAAACACTAAATTACAAACATGCTGAACAAACAGCGTGTTTGGGTTTTTCCGGGGTGTTCCCGTTTCCTCCCACTTTCTTCATTCCACTAATTCATCCCTTCATCATCCATATGTCCTGAGCCATAGTTGCCTAAAGGCCTTGCAATAAATTTACTAAAATAAAAAGTTATTAGGAATGTTATTTTGTTCCCATCGGTGCTCTGCTTCACAAAAAGATAACGTGGGGGAAGCTCTTTGGATAGTCCTCCGGACGAGAAATCACCGTGTACAGTACATTATTGAAGATTTGATTTCGAACAACTAGATACATTAAGCCTAATAATAGATGTCTTAAACTAACCAATATAAGCTACTCTAGTCCAATCGAACCCAACATTCACTGTTTTGAACGATCCGGTGGAGTATCTAAAGTGCAGCCAAACGTGGCTAATACAATTTTGTGGAACAATTATCTACATACTCTTTCAAACATGCTAATACGAGAAAGAACTGTATCTGACGGATCTAGATCGCTGCCCCTACATAGTTATAGACGAGGGAGATGTTTATACCAGTAAACTGTTTCTGAAGACCTTTTACCTCTTCAGCTTTTATATGATTTTATTATTTTATCCAATTAGCAAGTTAAGTTTAGGCGTGACAAAGATAAGGGGCTTCCCGTATCGGGACGAGCGTAAACCATAGTGCTGTTATCCCCCATAAAATTAATTTTATCTTATAAGCGCTATAGGCTGCATAATGTGGAAGAAAATAAACTCTAAAGCTTGGTAATACTGAGGCGGCATAGTACCCTCAAAGACTTCAAACCTGCTCTGTCTAAAACTGCATATTCCAAACTTAAGCGATGGATGCGCAAGGGATTCCTCAAAGGAAATAGGGTATTTCCAGACATTTTTTGGAGTAAATGAGGGTAGAAATAAGCACAAATAAGACGACTTTCCGCATAAGAAATGACAAATGACATCACTGGGATCTAACCGGGCAATGGCATTCTCTTTCTCTAATAAAAAGTAGAACAAACGTTCGTTGAAGTGTTTGTAATTCTTACTCCTGTTTTTTTTATGCAACCACAGGTTTTTATAAAATTCGATTCCCAAAAGGAAATATGTTTAATATATCGTCTACCCCCCATCAATTTTGCCACCTCCCCCCTAAAGTTTTCTGCTGGCTACGGGCCTGTGACTCTGCCTATTGCAGAAAATGTACTCAAGAATCTTATGATTCACAACATACTGCTCATTTCTTCATTTTTTTTAAAATTCTGAAGTCCCCACTTCGTCAACTGTCTGAGTTTCTTTCCCACTTCAAACTTGTTGCATTTATGCTAATTTTCACCCCTTCCCCCCGCATCAATATTAGCAAAGTGTCAGCTGTAAACTTAGGCATCAGCTGACCTCGGAGTAGCCGAGGGGTTAGGGCGCGCCTTCTGAGCGTGTGATCACGGTTTCTATTCCCGTTGGGTAAAATGAACGGAGTGGTTTGGATCCCACTTTACCAATCATTCTAGGTTCCATCCTTAGAAGCTCACCAGCTCGTTTAGGACGTTAATAATAATTTACTCACAGGCATAAGGCAGTGTTTGGAAAGTTACTTTTCAAAGTAGAAGACAGCGCTTGGAAAGTTACTTTCTGAAAGCAACTTGTTGTACACACAAAGTCAACAACACTTACAGCTATAAGTTACTGTTTAGACAAAATAACTAGTTACATAATGAGTAATATTTTACAGTTGATTATCCTCTGTGCAGTACGTATAATAAATCACAGCCATATTCAATCCACTACTGGATGAGGCCCCTCCCCGAAAGGAGGAGTTGGTCTCTGACCAGACGGGTTGGAAGAGCAGAGTCGAAGCTCTCACTGTGATTGCCACTGTCTTTTATTCACAGCAGCTCCTCAATTGTCCTCACGATGCTGGGTCAACACCGAAATTTTTGAGCCTCCACCAGCAATCGAACCCGGGACCGCTCACACTGAAGTCGAGCGCGCTACCGACTAGGCTACGCAGGAGCTCGCAGTATGTATAATGGTATGTAAATAGGAAACATTTGAAATTCCTGGTTACAATTACAAATATCACCCAGAAGGGGAGGACTCGGTTGCTTAGATTCTTTTGTGATTAGATTATCGATGTTGGCAGTTTCAGAAACATTCTTATTTTCACATTATTGCATTTGTAAGTAGTTTGACATCTGGTGATAGAGCTTTCCTCAACAGGAGTAACATCGTGAATCTCTCAAGGTACTTTTTTCTATCATGACCAACCTGTAAAGGAAAACTTCCTGCAATATCATCAAACTTTAAAATTCACTCACTCTCACACTTCCTTTTCTTTCTTTCTTTCTTTCTTTCTTTCTTTCTTTCTTTCTTTCTTTCTTTCTTTCTTTCTTTCTTTCGTTCCTCTATGTTACATGATTATTCCCGCTTGTCCAGTTGCGCCAAACTACAAACTGTAAGGGGAAAAGGAGTTGCAATATAATCATTTACTCGTAGATTGAGTTTCTTTGAATACACACAACCGATCGAGAAACATTGTTTTCATCATAACAATTTTATCATCAAACTTCCTCGTATAATTGCTTGCCCAGGTTTATTGCCTTCCACAACTGTAAAAGGATAACATTATCGTACTCTTCCGTGTAACTTATGCACGTGAAAGCAGGTTTTGAAGCAGGCAGTATAGCATCTGAACTCTATAGTCTCCATTTGGTTGTAGACCTTAGTTGGTTTAGCTGTTAACCGATATTTTTTTTAGCATTTAAAACCCGACTGTTTTGACTTCTTCACATAAAGACTTCTTCAGGCGCAAACAAAGATTTGCTTTAATGTAGAAGCTGTGCTGGTTGTTAAGTAATCTTTGTGCTAATGTGCATTTAAATATGTAAAATTATAAGAACGAACGTGGAATAGTGTTTCAAGTAGTAGACCTAGCATATTGTCACTAGCTGCTTCCATAAACACTGAAATTTTATATTCAACTTTTTCAACATTGGTAGAACGTTACAGAAAACGATGAAAAATCAACACACCTTCCATCTTTGTTTTGTGCCAGAAGAAGCTCACAGGTTAAGGTGCGAAAATGTTCGCGTTTTGAAACTCTTGACATTACAGAGGGTAGGAATTATACCCTGGAGAGTCATATTTTTCAAACTAAATATGTTTACAACTTACCGTGAAAATGATTTCTTTGGTATGTTACTATTAAATATTCTCAAGTAATTAAAGGTAAACCTACATAGAGATAGCCTATTGTTGATAATATAAAACAATTAGACTCTCTGTAATTTGTACTTGGTTAACAGCATTGTAGCATATTCCATGATATATTTTAAGCAGAATACGAATAATTTTCCTTGTATTGTAGGTATGTTTTTTTCTGTTTATCTATTTATTTTTGCTTTTCTTTCTTAGAGGGAACAAGCATAAAAGACCAGTGCGATTGAACTGCTAGGAAAGAGCAACATGGCTGACAACGAAGCACAATGCTGCTGAAGAAGTGCTGAAAGCGAAATGCATCCTCCCCTCCAAGTGAAGAAGTAAAGAACTTTCGCCTTTGGGCAAAAATGCATTTGTACATTAAAATCGCGAAAAGTACAATTGACGAGATTAGTCGCAGTGACTGAATTGTTTTCCTGTCTGATATTGGCGATCTATGTATTGTGTGTTGATTTTCAAATTTAAAAAATGTACATATGATTTTCAAATTTAAAAAATGTTACTAGCATTTTCAGTTACAAATTGTGGATCCTATAATAGGTTAAGAGTTTGCTAAAATAATAGGTTAAGAGTTTGCTAAAATATTTTAAGTTTCATAAATGTAAAATTTACCTATTAACGTAAGTGGAAATAACGTTCTTTGTGTATCTTTGGATCGGCAAAGTAAGCACATAAGTTCGAACCATCCTGAATGAGGTTAACCCTAAGTTTTAACATACAAATGCTGAGATCGTACCTTGAGTAGCTATGCTTCAATTCTGGACGTACAAGGTCCGAAAGCTAACCTAGAATAAATAATAAATTCAAAAGCAACTCGTCGCCAAAGTTTACTCTTTTAATTCACGTCTTCTTTTAAGAGGTTGAGAAAAGAAAATTGTAACAATTATCTTACCATCGAAGGTGCATCTGTAGAGTTGGATCCATAGAAATGAATCTTATAGTTCAGTTTCAATTATAAAAGTTAACATAGAATATCTACATCCGCTGTTCAACTTCACCATGATTGTCTTTTGTCACAATCCTTTCATTTCTTGATAAAATCGTTGTTCTGTCTTGACATTTTTTCTATGGATTCCACTCTTCAGCTCTACTTTCTGAGGTAAGATTCTTGTTTCTATTGTGAATTAAAATTTGAAGGAGTGGTGAGATTGCAGTGACGGTCCGATAGTAATAAGTGTAGTGGTTTATAGACGGACTGATAGTAGCCTATCAGCTTTTACCCCAGTGGCCCACTAATAGTAAGTGAGGTGAGGTATAGACGGACCACTAGTGGCCCATCGTTGGGACCATCTTCTTCCCCACTATTTAGCCACTAGCCAGCAAACAAGATTGTTTTTTTTACAAATTAGACCGGTGGCCCACTGTCTTTTCCCATCCGGCGCGGTGGCCCAATTCTTATCTACCGTTGACTGGCTTTTGGCCCACCGACGATTTGTTGAAGGGGAAGCCATTTGTCACATATATCAATACCAGAAATGCCTTTTTGAAACAAGAGTTGTTTGGTTTGATATATTTGACGAACAGTAAAATAATACATTTGCCTTATTTTCAAGTCGTTTTTAAGAAAATATATTTTATCTACAAAATATTTTCCCATTGAAATTGTGGATATTTGTTTCTAATCTTATATTGAGAATGTTGCAGAAATGATAATATTTTCAATAGTTGTACTATATGTGCATAATGTTCGTTTAAAAAGAAAAAAATAGCAAAAATATTAGAGATACTACTATACATATAAGATAAGAAAATTGTAGAAATACGTGTACCTACAAATAAAAAGCTCATAATATAATATTAACAGTCTCGAACTAAATATTCGGTAAGTGCTTGCGTCAAATAAAATATCAGTAAAAGCTGTGGAAAATGTTCCGAAAAGGTTAGGAAAAGTATTAGAGATCGTGGGTGAATATGATGAAATATGACTTCAGTGTGACCTTAGAAAACCAAATGTAAACTTTAAAAGGTATTTCAATACAGGTAAATAGTACAAAGATTTTTAACTATACGAGATACTTTACATTTAAATTATAAATATCGACTTTCCAACCATTCTGTACATTCTAACTATAGACTTTATATAACGGCCTTTATTTGCTTTTCTGCTTGCAATACACCAGTGAAACTGAGTTAAAAGGACAAAACAGATAACATCACAGATGTTCCCAAATTTGGTAGACTTTGTAAGCAATCATTGATCAAATGAGGTCTTCTACATAGGATATTCAGTATTTTAATCTCAGTCATTCTTACTGGCACAGTACGAAAAAAAAAAACTATTTTCCTTAATGTTGTTTAAAATAGGGAAAGGAAAAGCAGAGCCGCCAGGCCACTCCAGGAATTCAGCCCCTGTGGCTCTCTCCCACGTAGTTAGGCCTGATAATGATCTAGTTGAAGTTGTCTTCAGACAATGCAAGACATATTAAAGTTGTCATTAACGTTTTTGCAATATGTCACAATTTGCTGCAAGATATACCTTCCAGCGGTTTTGGTGTTGCTAATGAAATCGCTCGTTTGAATCAAAAACAACACAGTGCCTTAAGTAACTATATGAGCATTAAGAACAAATGTATCTGCACCTCAATCTTACATAGAAACATGCGTTAAAATATTAAATTATGGAAGTTATCACCGATAGATCTTAGATTAAAGCGAAAATACCAGCTCTTATTTCAGTCCATCGTAAAAGTAAAAGCTGAGCATTTTTCTAGCTTTCTCGTGGAAACATTTTCTTGTCCCAGTCGTAGAAAACGGTCAAAAGTTTCAGTAGAAGAACCTACAGCTTGTCTGACTAACAATCCAAACACAGTAGGAAACATTTAGATTGTTATTTAATTATTCTTCGAGATATTAAACCAGGAGATTCATACATAGAAGCAAGTAGCGTGTTGAATTCCGTAAGTATTATTTAACACTTTAGGGCATGAAGTTTTTTTTTTTTTTAATATAATTTTCGTTTAAGAAGTTCGCTTCTTTATTTTTATAAAAGTGTTCCTTTATTGTTTTATGATTCGCAATGGTATCAAGGCAGGGAAAGTAAACAATATCATTTGAGGCTATATGTTATAAAGCTGTGAATACTTTATATTTTTTATACTCGCTACAAAATATTTCACTTCTTATCTTACTACATAAATGTGAATCTCAACGTATATTGGACACAAGCTCACATTGCAACGTAATGGTAAAATGTTTTGCGTTCGATGTGAAAGTGCAAAGCATCAGAAATAACTACATGTACTATTGACAGAGCACTAAATTAAGAAACAACTGAGGAGTAAAAAATTATGTTTTAATTGATTTTAGATTGAATAACATTGTAATTAGCAAGTAAGAATAGAAAAATAAATGGCTCATATGACCATGTCAGAAAGGCAATGCTGAGTACATCGGCCGTTAACACGAGAAAATATAAAAAAGAAAAAAGACTCCAAAAAATTCTCAAGATAAGTGTGTTTCCCAAGGAATAAACAGAATCAAACACAAGTAATTACTCTTTTGCGGATATTGGTTGTCAACAAAGAAGTAGGTTAGAGAACATTTGTTTACTATGAGTTCACACGAGTACAAACACTTGTCAAGCTCATTGACCATTTCATAGTAACGGAAGTTAGGCTTCTCAGAAATTTAAACATCTATAAAATAGTTTCCCAAGCAGATATTGAATCTGTATCTTCCAATAACCTGTAGTAACCTCTCATCATTCCAAGAACATGACATCAATCTAAATTATTAAGAAATTTGAGAAAATCCTAAAATCACTTTCCGACTCCCAGAACAGTACATTAACCTTCGATGATTAAGAAAGATTTCTAATCATTGAGTGAGCAATTGGCGATGCTCTGGAAAAATCCAAAAATCCGTTTTTCCAAGTGTAGTGCAAGACAATGACCCCATGGGATGAGAAAATTTGGTGTAACCTGATCGGACAAGAAATATTGACGACTCTCTTATAAAAGATAGACAATCAATATTTCAAGACTCTCGTTAGAAGACTCACTCTCTCTTTAGAGGACTCTTCAATTGACCGACCACTAACGACAGTCACATATACACTCACTCAGAGTCTTATTAATCAGTACCAGATAGTGATCGACTATTTTTCAAGGAGAGATCGTGGTTAATATATTAGTCAACTGTGATCTTAGTTTTTGAAACTGAAATTTTGTGGTGAACATTATTTGGACTTTAAATATTTTAATCATGTGATAGAACAGTACTTTGAATTTGAACTCAGTATGTATCTTTGGTGAAAGTTATAAGTGCGCTTCAGTCTAACTAGGCTGTTAGGCGGCTCATCATAAGAACTATAACTGACTTCCGTGGCCTCCTGAACTTTGAGAATAGCAACGAACGTTTGTGACAACATCTTGAACATGTGCGAAGGGCAGTCAAGTGATACTGCGAACATTAAATTCCATCTAGTTAAACTTATCCGCACCTCCTCAGCAAATTTAGATGAGTGTTTGATTCTGTTTATGTTTGTGATTTAAGGTTCGAGAATTGGAGTAATGACACAATGTTGTAATTTAAGGTCTATGTACATGTAAAACTGATGTTACGACATACATTTCTCTAAGGAATATTCATATAAGTCGAAAAATGAATTTACGTGTTTTCTGTAATCCTGACTTCAAAGTTATCTATTTTTGGTGAATTCAAAATAGTTCAATCTTGCAGGTACCATCATTCTCGCATTGCCAAGTAATTCCCCCAAACTAAGCGAGTCTACCATCGTGCTACGTTTTACCATCTCCACTTGTATGTTCCCCATCATTCCTTTGCACTTTATAACATGGTGAAATATGTCAGGATTTGATTAAAAAATCAAATGGGTGTAAGATCCCCGATTAAAATTGAATCATTCGTTTACGTGATTTCATATGTATAGCCACTTTACTTCTTGCCATTGGATTATTTCAGTTTGTGCCCAAAACAGATTTTTATGACTAATATGTACGGAAAAAATATAGCCATCCACCAAATATAAAATTTCCAATAAATTCGAACTTACAGTATATCCTCATGATGGGATCAACAACCTCATGTTTAAAGAACCAAAATCCGAGGGATTCAGAAATGGAACCCCTACACTCCAATTTTCCGCCTCCCAGTTGTAGATTAATTGTTGTGGAATCTTAATACGTCGTGAGCGGTTAAGATTATTGGCATTTTAAAATCATCTATATTAACGACGATAAATGACATATTAAATATAAAAATAGAAATAAAAATATTGTGATTTTGTAATATTCCTACCAGTAGATGAAAATTAGAGTAATAAATGAAAAACAAATGAAGAAAAATAAGAAGTTATCAATAAATGAAGGAAATAAATGTTGTTAAAACTGTAGAGACGACGTTAATTTAAATTTATTTGAAGTCAAGCATCCTGACGTGGAATATTAGCCGAGTATTCATTTTTGCCATATTTCAGAACATTAAGAAATAAATGTAAAAATTTCAATGTCCTGCTGAAGCAGGGTTTAGCGCGTGAAATTCTTGGACCAGAAAATATTTATTTAGATTTCTGTCGAGCAATTACTGAAACATAACAAGATAAATTGTAAATGAACATCCCAGACAACACACGGACATCCCATGGATATCCTTAGGATCTCCTTGGCGGACATGTCGGATGTCCATAGGATGTCCGAAAAAGGTCCCGCGGATGTCCAATGGATGTCCGTAGGACATCCATACGCAACTCCTGTAGACATCCGACGGACGTCCTTTTAGGTACGGATGGGACATTTATAGGAGATGTAGGGATGTCCATCGGACATCCGTACGCAAAGTTTTAGGACATTCTACGGACGTCCTTTTTAGATCCGCAACGGACATTTGAAGGACAAATATGGATATCCATCGGACATCCGTACGCAAGGTTTTTGGATATTCTATGGACGTCCTTTTTAGGTCAGCAATGAGCATTTAAAGGACAAATACGGATGTCATCGGACATCCGTAAGCACGACTTTTCGACATACTACGGATGCCCTTTTTAGGTCAGCAACGTACATTTATAGGACCTGTATAGAGATGTCCACCGGACAGCAACGAATTCATTTCTTTAAATGTCCAATCCAGGCCCGGTAACGGAGTAACGGTACTGCAAAAATGACATGAAAATTTCTATCCCCAAGTTGTTTCACGGACGCCAGAAGAGTTCTTGTAATTAAAAAAAGTATATTCACAATGCTACTTTGAAGACGTTTACTCGGTCGGTGTTTATTACTTACTCAGATAGCTTCTATCACCGGATAAATACAGTATGACCGGATAAATAAATACAGTACAGCGAATTGGAACATACGACCCCTTGAATTCAATGCAATGTGATCAACACAATGTTACAAATCATAAAAGACACGGTATACGCTAAACGTTATTTATCCTACAGAGCGTGTGTGGACTTAAAACATAAGTGGGCGTCTAACTCACTCTCATTGTCTTAAACACAAATGAATAATATATATCTTAAGAGGAATAGCAGCGCAAGAGAGAAAATACTGCAAACCCATCACAATGTGGTAAGTTTTCATATTTTACAGATAGTTCAGTTGCGTAAATCGGACAAAATCTTACAAAAATGAACGCCTATTAAATATGACTTGCATTGTATAGTGTACCAGGGATAATGTAACCTAACCTAACCTAAACTAACCTAGCCTAACCTAATCTATTCTAACTTAATCTAACCTGCAGAACCTAACCTGAATTAACCTAACTTAAATCTATCCTAAACTAACCTAACCTAATATAACCTAAACTAACCTAACCACACCTCACCTCATTTAACCTAAGCACACTAACCATATGTCAGTCAAATGTGTAGAATTTTAAATGACAAGTTTAAAAAACAATCTGACTTTTCTAGCCTAACGTAGCCCTATGTCATTGAAGTGTCTAGAATTTCAAAATGCATAAATACTACGATGTAAGAGAGATCGTTAGCGAAGATTCCAAGTGGGAAAAGCAATTAAAAGTGATGCGTAGAGTGATTTTCATGATATGGGTGTTGGAGTGCATATACCATATAGTGAAGAAATACCGGTAAAATGCGTTTGTCGTCGTAGCGCCTTAAGTTATGAGGTAAGGGGGAGAAAAGGAACAAACGTTGCAAGTTTCAACATTCAAGCACTATCTAGCACAACATTCCGTCTGACCTAAAGTTGCACTATCTGCACGTCTATGGAACTTAAAAGCGGCCTTGCCGGTAACGTTCCATAGGTAATTCGCTCACCCGGTATAATAGAGTAGGCAACGGGTACTCTTACGGTCAAGAATAAAAGCCGAAAATAAGAAAATACACTGTTTCTTTTTTTAAATAGTTCTTTGTAAATTCAGTAGCGTGTACTGTACTCTATTATACTTCAACATTACAGTGGTAGGCCTATGTTTGAAAAATTGTTTATTTTAAAATAAGTTGCTCTTTTAATGTGTTGTACAATACCAAACTACAATATGTCAATCACTATGTTTCTAGCCTAACCGAATTTTCGTTTAACCGAATCACTCTTGGACCCATCAGATTTAATTAAATGAAACTCAAGTGAATATAAGCAATTTCCTATAAACTAATATCATCACTGCAATTCTTCAGTTTTTCTTAAAATAAAAACGTTACAAGAAATATATAAACCTACTCCCTCGGCTGGAATAAACAAAAACAAATGAAAGCTCATTTCCCATTCACCAATAACGTTTCAACAAATGACGATCAGATTCCGTTTCTGATAGCTACCTTCCTAAAATCCCAATAGGCAAATCGATTTCAGGTTTCGCAAGAAATTTACAGGTTCCTTGTCAAATATCTTTCCAAGCCTGCAGTTAAAAATAGCATTTCATACTCATAAAACACCAAAATAACTCTAGCCCACACATATTTAACTCAATTTTTATATTAGCATCTGGAAATTGACCCTTAATAAGGCATAACAGGGAAGCGATTCCATCATTAATCGAGAACCACCACGGTACTTGGAAGGACTGCCGAAAACTGGGAAATCTCAGCCAAGGTGGACATGCAGTTTCTGACTTAAACTCGGAACCTTCTGAATGTGAAGCAAACTCACGCGCATGAAACACCAACTTTCTCAATTAATAAAATAGGATTATTTTAGACAAAATTAAATAGCAGATTTTCCCAAATTATTAGTTCTACCACAATGCTCAGAGAGCACATCCAGTAAAGGTAGTACGTACATATTTTCTCCAATTTCCCAACATTATTTCTTTTCGTCTCTGAGTCTATCTTCACACTTATATCTGGAAGGAAAATACTGTACATTGTAGGACATAAAGAGGATGTCCGAGGGATATCCGGGATGGATATAATTTGGACGTCCTGTTTCGGATGTCCAGCGGACATCCCATGGATGTCCCATGATATCCCGGATCTCTTCGGACATTCGGGACGTATTTTGGACATCCGACGGACGTCCGGTGATGTGTGGGATAGGATAGGCGCCCATATATGTTTATTCAAGCAACGATACATTGGCCAAATTGCTATATGCCAATCACACTCGAGATGCTGCCTTCCTTTTTACTACACTTTTGTACATAGGAGCTTTGTAAATAACGCTTTATTTTCTCCTATCAACTTTCTCTCTCGTCAAATTTTCTTTTTGCGTGTGATCAGTATAGCATATCAACATATCCGAGAAATTTAGATTAATAATAATAACTTCCAATGTTAGAAGCCGTTCCATACCAAGAGGAAGATTTCAGTTTGCAAGATTTGTAGAAAACATTTTATTTGGAAATATAATAATAATAATAATAATAATAATAATAATAATAATAATAATAATAATAATAATAATAAACCACATCAAAATTTAATAAATTAAATTAATTTGGATTTCAATACACGAGTGCGGTATAAATGACCTTAACATCTTTTAGAGCATTTTAATCCTAAGAGTTTTTGTAGTTACGTTATTCCTAACTTATAATGATTAAACCCAAAGGACGTAAGAAGGTATTTTAGGACAGTTTTCTTCGTGTATATGGTGCATAGCACAAAGAAAGCAGAAAATTCTGTCCTGGAAACTGGTAGTACGTCGTTTCTTGTGGAAATACAACGATAACTAACAATTCTGATTAGCTTTAAATAAGTCTTAATTTAATATCGCCCAAAATAATATGGTACATTTATATTTATGCGAGCTGATGACATTTATAGCGCTTTGTCTTTAGGTTATGATTAGTTTTGCTAGTCCAAGATAGCCCTGTTGTTGCTAGATCTTTATTGTTTAACTGAAGAAACAGGTTCTAAGAGCAGTGTAGGATAGGCGAAAATTAGTTGAAATCCAACCACTATTAAATTGTTCACAATTTTATTCTGTATTTAACAAGTCCGGGAAATGTTTTCAAACCTCTCATAGTGAGAAAAATTTAATTTCGAGCAAGGCTTTCAAATTTCGTTCACTTTAAACGATACTCTTCATTTTCGTGTTTCTTGTGATAATATTTTAATTAGCATTTAATTTTAGTTTCTACCCCTTTCAAACCCTCATATTTGGGTAATATTTAGCATTAATTACTGGTTCAATAATTTTAAATAGATTTTACTTCATACTTTTCCCCTCCTTAAAAGCTGAAATATTACAGCTGGGTAAATATAATATAATAATTACATAGATGAGCAGTTAAGGACGTAACGTATATAAAGAGATTCCAGAGGTCATAATTGTAGAATGACTAATAATTAGTTTACACTGCTGCTCACGAGTACAGGAAACACTCCCTAGATTCCGCCAAGTTGAAGATGATGACATTAGCATTTAAGTTTATTAGTGTTATCCCGTATTAGTTAACAGTCATTCCCCTCCCATATTTGTTGACTCTTCGATAAATAGCATTATGTCAAAATATTTGTTATTATAATGCCATAGACTTTTACAACTGTATGATTTAATACAGACAAAGAAGTTATGTCAGCTATCATGCGATAAGTTAAAATACAGTTAAATTTCAGTAAGACCTTGTGAATTTATACGTGATAGCATTTATATAAGGAATAAACAGAAGTTATTCGATTTCTCACATCCATCATCCAGCAATTTCAGAAACCCCGATGATTTTCACACATTCTTTTGTGGTCTCTTTCATTAGCTGCAAATAATTTTTTAACACATTCAATTTTCTCGTCACTTGTCTAGGTAGAAAATTCTTTATATATATAAAGTCGATAGACTACTTCTTCCACAAATCTAACTATTTATTTAATCTTTCTTAGCCACGATTTTTTTCGATTACATAGCTTACTTCTTCCTTTCATTTTTGACACTAAAGTGGGATCATGATAATTGCAGCAAGAAATGTCCCTATCTCCTCCCTTCACATTATCGTACATCAGACAACAAACCAGCTGCTAAATACTTCTTTCACAGCCACTCCCAAGACCACACGTGATAAGATTAGATGCAAAATTTTTGCTCCACCCACTTGTTTATCGTCTTCGACCCATTAGTACTCATCACGCTATTGGTTGACAGTTGCGCGGAGCATTGTTACTCGTGATTGAGTACCCACCCATTTCATACGTAAACAACAACTCGTCCCACCATAAGATCGTCGTCACCCACTATTTTAGTTTTCCCAATTCCCTTGCCCACTCACTCATCATGGGTTGATATTCTTACACAGAATATTTAATATAGAGATAAAACTTCAGACATTATATATATATAGTGAAACTTCTCCTAACGGCCACTTTTCAATTCCCCGGCAGAACATCATTCGGTACAATGGAAAAGTTACTTCTGAATAGTGGACATTCACAATAACGGACGCGGACACTGAAAACTATTCCCCCCAGCGCCTATGTAGAACTTCCAAATAACGGACAGCCAAGAATAAAACTCTCCTATTTTCTGGAATTTCAAACAATAATGGATAGGATTTCTAACATTATCGCGCATTGTTGAGTAAGGTATTGTATTTCTTTTGGTGGTGTGTGGTGATGAGGTGAAGAACGGAGAAGAGGATGAACATGACGACGACGGACCAGACAGTTGAAGAAGTCAGAAGATTAAAGCATTACTTTTTCAACAAAAAAGATGAAGCTGGATTCAGTTTAACATCTGCACTTGAATCACATATTGAGAAGGCAAATTGAAAAGAACTCTGTGATTCAAAGAATGATAGAAGATTATTTTAAACCATCTGTATCTGCTCAGAAGTAAGTTAAATGAACTGTATTTATTGTGTTTGTGCTAGTGTTAGGTAGTACGTACAAAACAACAACGATATGTGTATTTCAATTTCCTTTTACTGTACTTAGAAAGCCGCATTAGTGTACATTACGTATAAAAATACAGTAAACAGCAAGATAATGTTGCCCAAATTTGTGTGTACACTGCAGTATTTTTTCTTGTGTTGCATCCTAAGCTTTTTCCGAATAGCGGACAATTTTACATTCCCCGTTACTGTCCGCTATATAGAAGTTTCACTGTATTTCTTTATCACAATTCCTTCTCAGTAGGAGAAATCGATACAAGGATAAAATTTTAACAGATTTAATACAAATGTTTTAGAGATGTGAAAGACTTTATGAAAGGTCAAATCAAATATTTTAGCTTTAAATGTAGATAGGTTATTGAATTTGGATGAACCATAGAATACTCAAAATGATAGGTACATAAAATCATACAGAATTATAGTACATTAATATCCGTCCATTTCGTTGAGCAGAAATTCTTTCGAGGTCATAATTATATTAGAGGTTTCCTAGCCAGAAAACAGTAGATAGACGTATCTCTTACTCCATAGACTGCCTAAGGATTTCCCCGCAAAATGGGAAAGACGTTTCAATGAGTAAAATTCATTATGGCTCAATTTCAGATATTTTACTTACCGTAGCTAGGTGAAATAAGAAATTATAATAAGAAGAGAGATATACATTTAAAGTTGAAGCCCCGTGACATGAATACCAGAATAGTACCTTTAATATGGATAAAGGTACACGTGCAATTGAGAGATAGAATAAATGTTAGAAATACATGTATTTAGCCAAAGATTTGATAGTATCATCGCGGTCCAACTATAGATAGGTTTAGGGTCAATATTCACTTTAGTAATTTAGATAGTACTATATTCTTGGATAGCAGGTTAAGATAGTCTCACTCCAACAGATACTTTCCGGATTCCGAGGGACTGGAAATGGGAAAATGATTTAGCGTTATTTTCTTTATTTTTTTACTTTTCAATAAAATATTATTTAGGAACATAATCTCTATTGTGAGTTACTTATTTTGTTTTCATAGTAATTAATATCAATTGTAGTCAATTAATATCAACCGTATATATACCCACGTAAAACACCCTAGTCGGCCGATAGGGATTGCATGAATCTTACGACATCGATCGATAACGTTCAAGGACATGGGCCCATACTGGAAGGCAAACATCTTGGCCAATATCGGTCAACGATATCGTTCGACATCGCATATCGACACCGTTCGACATCAATCATCGACATTGTTCAATATCGGATTTCGACATCGCTCAATATCGGCCATTGACATTGTGAACAAAATGTAATTCTGATTTTCTTTTTACTATGTTCTATGTTCTATGTTTCCCTTTTCCATGTAGGACCACCAACATAGACAAATGAACAAGAAATATAGTTACTATTTTTCTGTAGCTAAAGTTATACCACTTTGCTGTGCTAATGGATTGTAAAATTCGTCGACCACTGCTAGTTTGTAAAATAATATTATTTTCGATGTTGTGTTCATGCAAAAAAATATTGTAATTCCGCTCCATTGTAATCATTTCACAATGATTACAATGACGAATCGTTTCATGGTCTTTTCCGCTTTTAACTTTTTTTACATTTTTGCGAAGAAAGTTAAACGTACAATGGACATGATTACAATGAAACAGCTTCAATTGAAGGAAATAATGTAAAACAAATGTAAATAAATATAACTAACTTATGCTAAAGAGAATCTCTGTTAAAAACCAAATGGCCTCAAGAAAATACGCTACTTTCTATACCGTACAAAGGAAACAAAAGCGTAAAATGTCTTCCGGTTCTAGCGGTGTACGATAACCAGCATAATAAATATTACTATAAATCTCATTGGTTTGTCTATGTACTTACAGTGATCAAAGAATCCTTGGCAACAACACAAACAACTTTAGTACTTTATTTGTTTATGTCCTTCTCGTGGAAGGACGTTATTTCTGCACTTTAACATGCTTCAACATGTTTCTTTATCGCCAAACACAGCTGACCGTGTGTTCACAACATGATGTTTTGTATTTTATCACCAGAGAGATATATATTCGCATGAATAAACATCGGTTTTCCCATATGGACCGACATTGATCAACATAGATATCGGTTACCGACATGGATCGATATGGTTCCATGACGAATGCTCTATTTTTTAATTTTGATTTATTCATTATATGAACAAAGTGTTTTGTGGAAAATCGATTTATTCTATGCAAAATACTTACTATAGTTTTAGGAAATAGATAAATTAGTGATTCCAATAATCGATTTCAATCCCACATCGATCGACGTGGGCTCAAGCGGGGATGCTCTCCCGCCTGCATTAAAAATCACGTTACATTTTGTTTCATTACATGTGATGATCAAGTTCCAATTTAGCCCGATACAAATGCGAAAATTTCAACTCAGCCTGAAGTCAAGAGAATAGAGACACCCAGTAGAATAAACATAAGATGTAACCGAGAAATTAAAATATACGAATGTTCCACTATTCACATCGGCCTATATCGATGTGATTCTAGTTTCCATTTCTAGCTTTCTTCATTATAATCCCAGCTAAGGACCTGCCGCAAGTTTTACGGCTCACGGTCGGGTATATGGTAGGACCTGTAGTTCAACCACCAGCTGTCCTACTCCGGTATATGTTAAAAATACCTATGGAACACCACGAGGGATCTCTGCCAAGAGGCCAGCAAAAATGCGTTTCGGCCCGTCAGAATTTTTCTTATGGAAAAGTTCTTCAGTGATGCGCAGTACGGCATCTGCAGCACTTATATAGTTCTTAAATAAGATTAAACAGACAACCCCAATAACGTATTAAAGTCGATATGGATTTTTTCATTTTTAGAAATTGATATACATATATATATATATATATATATATATATATATATATATATATATATAATTTTTTGTTTTTGTTTTCAAAAGCTACTATATTGATTTTACTTTTTCTTAACGTTTGCTTTATTTCATATAATATACAAGTTTGTGATTTGATTTTGTTGTCAGTTTGAACGAAAAGGTATTCTATAATTAACATCAATGCTTTAATATAATATTTGCTTGAAAATCAAATCAGGAACGAAATATAGGAAAACGCGTTTTTTTTTTTAAGTGAAATTAATATAATAGCTACGGAAACAAGCTTCTCAATTGTCGTTGTAATACACAAGGAATAAAAAAAGCATTACCCAGTTGGAAGACCAGCATAGCTGAGCGGTTAGAGTAACAGGCTTAAAAATCTCGTCGCTGACAGTTGGAGGTTCGAATCCCATGGCAGAGAGTGGAAAACTTTACTCACCAAGAAATATGTAATAGCGAAGATAATGCAGTGTGAACATAGTCTCAAGGAAACAACGGTCTCCCTTTTGGGTTACTGTTAAAAGCAGATATGTGGCGAGGGCCACCACATTACCACCATGGCGGCAGAGATGCGTGATCGGTTTAGTTTCTCTCGCAGAACGTTTAGGCGGCTGAAAATAATAGTTGTCTACGTGAATTCTATATAAGAAAAATATATTTCAAAGAACTGTCAATTTCCTTGTGGTTAAATGCAGATATCTGGAAATATTCGGTTGACATTTGAGAAACTCTAACCTCTCAACTAACTGCATATATATTGATTCAAACTTGAGTATTTTTTGGAAAATTCTATTAAAATAAGTTTATATTTGTAATTAAAACAAGTAAGGTGGAACCAAGTCGAGGGACAGTGCATATAAGCTACTGACATCAGTAGCGAGCATCTTATTTGGATGACCAATGGTCTATTGCAAGAAATTGCGGCAACACGTTGCCAGCGACACCCCAACTACCTTCCTGGTCCTAGTAGTTCAAACATCTAATTTGCTTCTATCTCTGGCACCACCACTGCAATATGTATCATCCATACGGGTATGAGTCATCTGAACGAGACCCTTCCAACGATATCACAAGCAATTTCCTAGGCTTAATTGTTCCAAACTTGAAAATTGCCCCCCTATATATGGCCCTGCGATCTGCGTGAATGATACAGATTTGAACTTGTCTTGTTGAAACCTTCCCAACGACACCTCAACCACCTTCCTAGCCCTAAAAATTCCAACGATATAAATTGCCTCCTATTTCTGGCACCGCCCTTCAATGTGTATCATCTATACGGATTTGAACTAGTCTCGCCGAGACATTTCCAACAACACCTCAACCACCTTCCTAATCCTAGTGAAGTTCTCGACAGGTGGACAGACGGACAGAGCTGGTGCATAAGGCTACACAGCACTTGCTGATGAAGCCTAAAATCCGACTTAGACCACTATGCTTATCAGTTCCCAAAGGGCCCTGCACAAAATCAATGGGAAAAAACTTCGGTCAGATTCTTTGAAACTTTGAATTTGGATACTTTATAATAGCCTGAAATAAAGACTATATGGCTACAAGTCATGAAAACTGAATTACGAACTTCTACAAGGATAAACAAGTGCAGGATCACCGAAAGCAGCATTGCATTTATTTTAGTTTTTTTTTTTTTTTTTTTTGTAAATTAAGCGCACGCGCGTTCACGTACCTTATTGTTCGTTATAGTGAAATGCCATGAAACAAATGCGCGCTGCGATTCAACTAACAACTGCGAAGGTTCCTAGAATCCCTTGATAGCGTCTCAGACACACAATAATTTATTTTTATAAAATTGGTTGGCAACACTGACAACTGGAGTGTTTCGGACCGGGAACACCCATAGTATTGTTATTGTGTCGAATTATGTTTACTCCAAGTTTGGTACGGATACATATAACGCTATCAAGGAAGTTGAAACATTGAATTTTAAGGTAGACCTACGTTGGCAACACTGACAACTGGAGTGTTTTGGGAAGGCGAACCTCAGTATTTTCCTACTGCGCTGTATAATGTTAGTGCCAATTTTGGTACAGATAGGCCCAACAGAATGGAAGCAGAATGACAAATTGCAATTAAACAATGGGTTGACAACTGACCCACCGCTCCAATCAAGATGGTTTTAGCAGTTCTGATATCGTTTTCCCTAGACCTCTACAACGACACCTCAGCCATCTCCCTACACCTTGTGGTTCCTGATATTTATTTTTTGGACTCGGATGAATGGATGGACAGTCGGAGTAAGCGTGATTATAAGGTTCCTTTTTTTTATAGCTACGCTATCAACGGCCCTAATAAAATGAAACGTAATGTCTTTTTGTAAAAGAAAACGTTTTTTTTTTTTCGGTTATGGGTCAACTACATCAATAACATAGACCTAATTATTACAAGCTTTACTAGTCCATCTGGCAGATGAAAATGTGGTAACTTTGGAGGACCAAACGGAACTTTGTCCAAGTTCAAAGCTCATCATACCTCAAAGTAGTACTGTATAACTCAGGTTGGAATTATCTGATTTGGATGATCATTATTTACATAAACTTTTCCATCTATCTCATTCTTACCAAATGACGATCACAGGAGAAGAACATGCCTTATCCATTTTTGGCGAGATTGAAATATGAGTGTTATCCGTTAGGTCTTTAAGGAGCCTTTTGAACAAGCTATCATGCATAAAGATAACACGCATAGTCCGTCTGCTACTAATAAATCTTTGTTTGGTGCTCATGTATACGCAATGCTAATTCCGAACTTTTAAAATGTTCTCCTGTAAAATCAATAAAATGGACAAAGCACATTCTTTTCCTGTTATTCTGATATGGTAGAAAACACACTAGCTCTTTGTTGAATTCAGCCTATACAGTATTTTCTATTATTTTGCAAAATTACGCCAAGTGAATGAAAGAATAACCTTTCCTGAATGGATAAAAGCACAGATATATCTGGGTCATAAAATCCTTTACATGAACAATTCTCTGTGCAATTCACTTAATTCCGGAGGCAAGTGGAACTAGACTTTTCTTTGCTGGACTGTGGGGCCGAAGAAAATCAGAATATATTTGGAGTAGAAATCCCTGATATCCCATTGTTAGACAAATCAGTCAGCAGTCATCAATCAACAGATCCCTCGGATATGACGCCTAACTCAGCTATCATCCGAAAATTTCTCAGGGTCTCGTTTTAATATGACCGCAAAACTTTCATTGCTTTATAGAAGAGTGCTTTGAACCATATATAATCCAAGATATCACTATTACGATATAATCCAAGATACACTTGGATGTTCTCACTCCTCTTTTAAATTTTTAACACTTGAAATCTGTTTTTGGAACGTTGAAATGGTTGTACCAGGAGTAACATATTCATTGTTCTTTATCAAAATATTGAATCCAGTTCAAAAACTTTCCATCTAATTTTGAGGAACTGACAATCTCGTTAGTACCCGGAAAAAGTTGGACAGTCCTGCTTTGGTCTGTAGTCACCCGAAAGTCAACTCTGCCATTGGCGGAGGTACTTTCTCCTCTGTTTTATCAACAACAACAACAAAAAAAGTATGGACTAAGATATCAGTATTCACCATTCTCAATTTCTTATTGGTGATCTCTGGAACGGTTTTCTCTGGCTTACAAGAAGCAGTCATTATTATTACGTTAACACGCCCACCAGGTAGCCTCGTGGTCTAAGGCTTTAGGCCAGCGACTCGGAAATGCGGGTTCGAATCCTGCCTGGGGCAAGAATGTTCGTGGATTTTAACAATGCGCTAGACCCTATAGCATCAACAGTGAAGGGCCAAAGTCAAAAGTTACTGGATAAAAACATATAAAATATAGTTTTTTATTATGTTGACACGGTGTGTTGTTTGCTATTTCTCATTTTATCTAGTTTTGAAACATTCTAAAAAATAAAAATTACATCGTCAGTTAACTCACAAAGTTAGCAAGCATATGACCAAAATGGAAAAAGAAAAGGGCAGGTGTCCCTGCGGTGAGTATGCTTGTGTTGTATCTTCATGCTTTATTGGGCCCTAATCATCTAATTCAACATTTTGTGGATTATAAGTGCACTTTCTGTGAATCTAAAAAATCAAGGTCTACTACGTGCGAATATACCAAAGTCTCCTCCGAAGTGAAAATATAATATCTACTGTGTTAAGATAGCAAAAGCTATTTAAAAGTGTTTTTGTGCTCCAAGATAAATCTGTCCGTGCTAAACAAAGTGATAAAACCTGAGTGAACCAGAATAACGCAGTAGGACTGCAAATGACTGTTTTATATCTGCGGAAATTATGGCAATGAACTACTTTCGGGTTTGTTAAGCACAATTTAATGTGACTTGCATCACTGAAAAGTTCTAATATATATAATGGCCCATCTGAATCCAAAAGTTAGTTTCTTCCGCTGGACTATCTTCACGTAAGTAGTAATTTAGGCAGATTTGCCACTTGTTTCTTTCAGAACAGTAACTCAGTAATTTCTTTGGTAATACATGCTTTCATGATTCACTACATACTAAATTCAATTTTGCATTGAGAAGTTTCTCTTAATCTTGGACGTCAAACGGTCTCCTTGCGAAGATATAAATATAATTTTCCTATGCGCAGTCATATTGCGTCTATGCTCTAAGGTATATACTTTGACAGGCAGAAATAAAATTAAAATTCTGCACAATAGAATTCAATGCTTTCGATTTTAATTTCACTATACTACTGACTCCTTTACTCAAACCTTGTTTTGTAATTCTATATTTGTTCAGCAAGTCCTCTTATATCAAGTTAAGTACCACTAATCGACTGTAGGGGGCCTCACATGACAGCACATTGACCAAAAATGAAAAAGAAAAGGGCAGGTGTCCCAACAGTGAGTACGTTTGGAACTATCGATGACTTCCTACCCAGCGTTGCCTACCCCACGGTTGCTGATCGGAGATGTATTTCTGTGCATTTCGCTGCCACAAAACAGGTGCAATATTGAAGTTGAGTGGGGGGTGGCCCCCTTAAACCCCACGGTTGCCGATATAAAAAATGCAGGTCTCTATATTTGGTCTCTAGTGTCCACTGTATAAGGTTCATTCAAATCGGATATGTATTTCTGTGGTTTTCGCTGCCACAACATAGGTCCAATATTGAAGTTGAAGTGGGGGGTGGGATTTGTCCCCTTAAACCCCACGGTTGTCGATATAAAAAATACGGGTATCTTTATTTAGTCTCTAGTGTTCACTGTATAAATTTCATTCAAATCGGCGTGTTACACCTGGGTACCCTTCCTTGATAGCATTACATGTAAAACATCAATCCACACCAACATCAACACTATTATCTGTTAGTAGGAGGCGGTTATGACAAGCTGGTCATGTGACCGAATCGAACGCTCCGATTGGTAGAATTGGAATTTGCTGACTTTGCTTTTTAGATTTCGGAAAATGAAGCTGGAATTTGCAAACTTTGCTCCTAAGGCTAGTTTTTAAGGCTCCTATGCACTTTAGCGGGACATATTGTAGATGGATGAACTTAGATCGTCCAGTGAAGAAACATTTGCAGTAAACTACCTCGATATGAAGGGTTGCCAGCGCACCAAACATAAAAATGTATAAAATTACTTATTCTCCCACATAGGGAGAAAATTAATTAAAGTTGTAGATACTTACAGAAAATGATAATTATAGTACTAAATAATTTATTGTTTACATAAATTTATTATTATTGTTGAAAACTAGTCAACTTCCGTCGTATGAAGGCTGGCAGTGCGAGCAAACGTTGAACAGGAAAGTACGTGTAAAAATATCCTCAAATCTACCGAAATATTTTAAAACGTAATTTAAATGTAGAAACTTAAGAAGATATCTTACTAACTTATTTCTAGTTCAAATACGATTTTATTATTAAAAGTATTAACAATCATAATAATACAAATAATAATAATAACAATAATAATAACAATAATAATAATATTATTCAAGACGCTTGTGCAATAGTTTTATTGCCGTTTCTTGTGGCCATTACCAGTGGCGACGTAAGGAGGGCTAGTAGGGCCCCTGTCCGTCGTTAAGATTAAATAATAGAGCATAGCGATGGTGCTTGGTAACGCAATAGCTATGCCGTTTCAGGACTCTTACTTGCGCGCTTGACTGTATAGATTGTTCAGAGACTCTCAGTGATTCGTCCAGACCCGTCCGCCCAGTGGGGGTTATCAACCCCCCAAATTGAACTACGTCCTCCTATAATCCATAATATTATATCTTTTTCTAATGATATCTTTGTACATTAACTATACTAAATGTATTAATTGTAGGGGATAAAGCTTATGTTTTCCTGTTATATAATGATGATAATCCAATCTAGAGAAGCTTAAATGTAACTCTACTGAAAGAAAATAAATCAAATAAGTTAAATTAAAACTCCAAAATTTTATTTTTTCACGATCAAAAATCGATAGAAACCATGCAAAAGTCCACACACCCTCCCAATTTTGACTTTACACCCCCAAACTGAAAATCCTGGTGGAATCCCTGAGACTGCACAATCTGAATAACCTTTCTTATGTAAAAAGGTTACGGCGAGTGAGCGAGAAAATATCTTTCTTGTCAAGTGAACCAGCGTGGGACCCCAGTTTTCCCGCGTGGCTCAGAATACGGAGAATAAGATACTCTGGCCAACAGTAGCAGAGTGCACTCACGATTGTGTTCACAAACGGACCTCAAGTAAGTTCACTCACCCGGGTCACAGATTGCCTTATACCGCCACTGGCCATTACTGGTAGAACTTTGACTTACTTATCTTTACTTTGACTTACTTACTTCATTCGGAAAATCGTGGGTTCTCACCCAGCTGGCGCTCATCATGATTTAGGTCAGTGATTCCGCCATACCCTCTATGTGGAGGGTGTCCCCCAAATTCTCAACAACAACCGCCCCTAACTTTAAAATTTTGAGCTAAAAAATCCATAAAAACCTTGCAAAACTTCACTTACACCCTCCCGATTTTGACTTTACACCCTCCAAATTGAAAAGTCCTGGCGGAATCTCTGATTGAGGGTTTGCCCGGTTTTCTTTGTTCATACCAGGCAAATAGAACTGTGAATATTCCTAGGGTCAATTTCTTGCAATATTCTTAACTTTGTTGTTGTATAGTATAGCATCTAATTTGTATTGGGAATTTGAATATATAATAATGTATGGCTTTTAGGCACCTTTGGTCGAGATATTGTAGAGCAAGAATGAGGATGGTAATGACATGATTCTACCTCAGATACAATCCCGCCATTCGCCTGGTGAAATCGCCTGGGCGCGATTCGGACCTACGTACATACCTATCCATTGCCGAGACGACCGGATAGCCGTACGGTCTAAGGGGTTAGGCTAATAACTCGAATTTCCCAGGTTCGAGACCCAGCAGGGGCATGGTAGTTTGTGGATTTTAATTAGGCTGTAAATAGTCCAATTGTGACGGGCAGAAGTCCAAAGCTACTAGACTTTCCCATATAAAATAGTTTTTTTCTTTTTCTATCTATATATTGCCGATATGGAGTCTGCGACGTTACCACTTGGACCAGGAGGGCGGGTAACTGTATTGGAAGTATGTTAAATAAAGAAATATGTTCAAGAACGAGAGATAGAAATATGCAAGAAACAAACACACACGGCAAATTTAATGCAGGTGTTACTTTCGACCTTCGAGTACACTGAAAAAATAGGAGACACAACATTCATCCAAAAAATGGAGGCAGCTGAGCTGCCTCCACTTTTTGGATTAACCTACATTCAGCCAGTTTTCGGTTGAACATTTCACTTTCTGTAAAATTTCAAAATGCATATATATATATATATATATATATATGTGTGTGTGTGTGTGTGTGTGTGTGTACATATATATGACTGTTCCAACGTATTTCATTCGAGCAGAGCATTTTTTAAAGTAGTAAAGAATAAAAGGTAATATTACTTTAAAATTAAAAATGAAAAAAATAATAACTTGAAATGGTCGGGTTTCGATCCAGGGTCCACAAGCACACGGATCAGACGCTCTTACCACTTAGCTACTGTTTTTTTTTTAAAAAAAAAAAGGTGAACGCACCCTAACCGAATGCGTCACCAAACTGGTTTTAACTCTTACAACTCTTTTTACTCTTTCAACTGATTTTTCCTAACTGCGGACAACACAGTTAAAATTACATCCATGCCCGAGGTGGGATTCGAACCCACGATCCTTGACTCGACAGACTAGCGCGCTAGGCCGTTCGGCCACCTGGATCCGCACGAAGGCAGTTTCTGTTTCTGCCTTTTCGAGTGATATCTATAGCTAGTGTTGTATTGCGAAGGAGGTTAATCATTAACACGCTACAGTTTGCTACAGTGTAAAGATTTATACCTTACTTAATTTCTCTTTCCGCCAATACAATCCTTGCCGTTATTGATCCATCAGTGAACTGTTTACTGTTCACAGTGTAAAGGCAATATAAGCACTCAAAATGGCGGGGCGTTGAGTGACAAGCAAGTAACGTTACTCCTGTTACTGGATTATAGAATATCCAACTAAGGCTTAAACTTCATCCACAAAAGTACGTAACCTCAAAATTGCCTGTTTAGCTTACACTTCGATTAGAAAATGCCCTAATTTTAAGCGTAAAATAAGTTGAACGTTCACCGACAAATCACTTTGCCCAGTTTCAACCCATTTTCAGTTACAAAGAAAATTTTTAACTTTAAAATCGAGTTAATTTTACCAATCTTTCCACTAAAAGGCTTACACTATATCCACGTTGAAGAGTAAATACAAGAAAACGCTAATTTTCGACATTTATTTCTCTATAAAGCGGAGTAACTTTCATCCATTTCGTGTTTCCACTTTTTACAGTGTAGGCTGTAGTCTAAAACGCTTATATTTTGAAAAACAATAATCATATTAGTTAAATTCCATATCTCAGAGTTCTGAAGTACGTTCATTTTACAAGTGTAAATAAATGAATTCGAAATACTAATATCCACAGAGATTCAGCCAGGATTTTCAGTTTGGTGTGGTGCAAAGTTGGGAGGGTGTAAGCGGAGATTTACATGTTTTTTTTTCGTTTTTAGCAAATATTATAGTAGGGGGGGTGCTCCCGAGGATTTGGGTCCGAGTCGCCGTAACTTAGTGGTAGAGCGTTGTATTGGCGTTGGCGTTGCATTCGGAAATTCGTGGATTTGTGCCCAGTGGCCAACCATTCTGACAGGTTTTTCCAGGATTTTTCTTCAGTAACACCACTAAAATGCCGGAATAGTACCTTCAACATAGACCCTGGCCAACACTTTCCCGAATACTTTATCCTCCCCTATCGCGAACTGAGATTTAGATGCCTAAAGGCCATAAATAAAGTTCAAATTCAAACTCGAGGATTTGGGGAGAGATGACAACCTCCCAAAGGGGTATCGCAGAATCAGTTAATGGGCTTGATTTCCGAAATTCGACATGACGCAACCCAAAACTTCATAACTTTCGCAAAATTGCCACATCTTCCTGAGAAACCACATTTTAGGTTTTCGTAGGGAATTCGAGTCCACATCTAAGGTTTCTGAAAAAAAAAAAAAACACTTCTTCCTATACGGAATCGGGAATATTGAATTCGGAAATATTGAATTCCAAAATCTCAGATCACTTAGCCCAGTGCTTCTTCCAGAAGATGTTATTCTATAGAAGGGCTCGTGGGGTGGATGACTAAAATTATTAATAATGTAATTATATTGATTTGCAAGTTCTAAAAAATAAAATAACAATAATGTTACGTAACAATATGTCGTAATTCCTTAGTTAACCTCAAAATAACATGAACAATACTTAAATAGAATCTGCTATTATATACGTATTTCAGTGCATGTATTAGTAATACAAGTGCTGAGACTAGTTATTCTATGCTTTTTTTTTTTTTTTTTTTTTTTGTGGTCATATTAGCCATATTGCCATATTAGCCCGTCTAACTTTATAGCAGGAGATATTACATACATGTATTTATGGCTACAAATATAAGCTTTACTACCTAGTAGACTGAACAAAATGAATAAAATCTTTATTGCAGATAATATTTCTGTTGGAAAGTTTGTGGATGCTTACGTTAATATTTTCGTTTTATACAAATTCACAATACTGAGATTGCCATGCAGCGACAAACATGATGATATCTTAAGAGTTTATTATATTTAATAATGATGTGTACGATTTGTAGAAACCTTTTGAAGAAAATAATACGTTAGTATGAAAAACAGCGCCGCTTAGATAGTTTAAGGCTGTCAAATAATATAACCGTTTTCCCACGACAGTTTAAAAAAAATGAATTAAACCAGGTTACTTGCCTCTTGAAGTTTGCAACTTTGCTTCTAAGCAGTGGTGTCATTTCAGTTTTTGTTTGGGAAGGGGGCAAGATCATTTAGGAAGGACATTATCTGATATATCGCTTGGTGCATCCCACGTTTTTACTCCATACTCTGCATATACGTAATCAGTGATTCCACCAGACCCCCTGTGGGGAGTATCATCCACCAAATTCTCGAGAGCTTCCCCCAACTTAAAAAAAAAATCACGGTCAAGAATCAACAGAAAACGTGCAAATTACACTTACACCTTCCCAATTTTGACCGTACATTTCCCCCAAACTGGAAATCCTGATGGAATTCCCGTACTTAATTCACATGCATATTTTCGCTGTTAATATGATACAGCTAAAAACAAGTAACAGTTATTATATCAGATTCAAAAAATAAGATTTTTTAAAAATATATTTATTTATTTATTTTTGTGAAGTGTTATTTACAGCAAATGAAAGGCTCTAATGTACCAAAGGGTGTAGGCTTCATTTTAACAGTCATTAACAAGATCGTCAATAGAAATTTTCTTAACTCCTTTCCGCTCCACTGCCAAACTATCAACGAGACGAGTAGATCATGGGAAATTGATGACCGAAAGTAACTTTTCAGTGTTTTTAGAACAGAAAAAAAAAATATTCGTTAGAGGTAGAGGTGATCGACAGTGACAAAAATTCTCAATGACGAGATAGGAATAAATAGTAGATTAAAGCAGCCTTCTATACTGTGGACATATCATATTGAGCTCAGGGTCTTGAGGTGGACACCATCAAACAATTCGTATTCAAGTCCGACTAGAGGCAGAAATTCTTATATCCGCTGATACTGAGGCAGGCTAGTAAAAGGATGAGACTCAGTAAATAAATTCTCATCGAAATAGAAAAACAGCTTAGGCCCAGTGTCACAATCGACGGCTAAGTTTCTGGTCAGGGCTAAGTTGAGGTCAAGTGATATTTTGGCCAATCGGCGTACGCAAAATATGACTTGACCTCAACTTAGCCCTGACCAGAAGATTAGTCGTCGATTGTAAAACTGAGGCTTAGTCATGTTCTGGGTAACAATAACTCCTTAAGAACTCAACCAACTAACTCACGACATTCTGCATGACGTCACAGACAAAGTAAACATTATGGTGGAAAATCTCTTATAATAATGTGATCCCACAACCTGAATAAAAATTGGATCTACACATCGATATATGAAAAAAACAAACTATTTCTACATTGAACCTACGAAACTTTAGAAATAAGAGCAAAGACAATAGCACTGGACTTCCTCTGAACAAAAGAAAATTCAACTCTCACGGGAGGGATGACCACACTTATGAACAAAAATTTAAAAAGCCGTCCTCCGTTAAGGTCACCACACCTTTTTTCACGAAAACCAGAACTTGTTAGACAAACGAAATTCAACTTCCAAAACATGTAATAACCCACGTTGATTCACCTTCAGAACTGAAATGTTCTCAAACCTAAACAAAAACTAGAACTTAAAAATTCCCTTACCAATTAATATAAAAAACGCTCTAATCTGACTTATTTGGTAATTCTGACTCCCGCAACATATAGGCGCTGGGCGTCCTGAGATATGAAACAAAGTCTGCCCACCAATATGTATATACATCCAGGGAGAAAGGATACGGATATAAAATTGACCCGAAAGGACCTGCTGCTTAGACAGTACACTGCCAATATTGATAAAGAAATGACTACTTGCTACTGCCAATATTGATTTAAAAATGACTACTTGATATACTTACCATAAAAAGTGGCAATACGCCAAACAAAATGAATAGCTATTATAAAAAGTAAATAGGACTTCCGTATAGGACTTAGTGGACGCAAGCTATCCTGTCATCTGGCAATTCCACAAACCAAATTCGGCCATATCGCAAGCCAAACGACTCAGAAATACCCAGGAAGGAAAACACAAAAGTAGCCGATCTCAAAAACACATTTTGATAAAGCACACTGCTCTGACTTACGATGCTGCTTACTACGTGCACTCAAACGTAACACATGCGTATAAAATTAACAAGTCACTGAGACAAGTCCAAAGTAAAAGTAAAGTAAATTAATTATTTTAAAAATCGCAAAAGCTAGATGGTCTCAACAGAACAGACTTAATTATTTTAAGAATTCAAATTTGTTACAATGTTACACCGGGCAGGCAAGCAATTTCAAGGCATACTAGTGTACCAGTGAACACCTGTTGAGAATCACTGTTATGATAAGTCTAGTCAATGTTGGACAGGCACCGCACAGGGTTCTCGGCGATCCATGCAGACGTAACTCAGAATTATTCTTGTGCGGTACTGATATGAAAGGAAAAGACTATATAGATATAAACTTCTTCACAGAAGACGAAGATAAACACCCGACATAAAAAGACACTATAAGTAAAAAAAAACAAAAACAAAACATTTTTTAAAATCTTTCCCTCATTTTCGATTTTATGTATGAAGTTGGCCCCAAATTAATTATTATAACAGACAATTAAAATTCACTAAGTCACATTGCATAGCGCGTTACAAGTGGTTGTTTTAGTTATAACTTTAGTTTCGAACACGTAGAAAAAATCGAAATTGAAGAAAAATAATATATTTTTTTTTTACTATTCAGTGTGTTTTTATGTCAGCTTATCTTGTCTTTTTAAGATTTTTTTTTTTTACGTTTTAGTGCGTAAATATTCTCAATCTCACGGGGGAGCAATTGCACTCCTGCGAATCCCTCCCCTAAGTGACGTGACCCCCATGCTTGTAAGGTTAGTTCTTAATTATTAAAAATAAATGTTTCTGTCCAGATTTTGCTACTAACAGTTTTACTATCTTAAAATGAACACTTTAAAGTATAGAATACCATCAAAATCTCGGTTTCCGAAAAAAAAAATAAAAGTAGTAATTGCAGGTTTTGCTTTTAACCCACATCGTACGTGTATTGGCAACTTATATTACTTTTATTTAAAGGATCTAGGATATCAAATTTCACCGGCTTCTCACGTCTGTCCCGCAAAAATGCGTAAGTGCCTTTTTAACTTAAAAATAAATGTGTCTATGCTGTTTTACTACTAAAAGTTTTACTATCGTAAAGTAGACACTTTAATGTATACAATTCCTTCAAAGTCCAAGTTTAAAAAATAAATAAATAGAGATTACAGCTTTTGCATGTTAACCCCCACAAATAGCCCGATAACGAAATGTTTTAAACATAAATAAATGCATTTCAGACAGTTTAACTGTCATTATGTAATGCCCAACTTATTTTTACGATAGGCTTTTGATTAAAATTAAAAAATTAAACAAATTAAAAAAAAATCCTCTTCATTTCAGATTATTCTAGGTGACGTTTTTGTATTCCATCATGAGACATTTCTATCTCCTTTGTTTCTCTCTTGCTGTGGCACAGGTAAGTTATTGTGAAATTCATAAATTATAATTTCCATTGGTTAACGGGTACGGTAATGGCCAATCTTCTAGCAGAGTTTATATACTTGACAAT
>JAGDQP010002732.1:0-37725 GCA_022664845.1 Lepisma saccharinum | reverse complement strand
ATATATATATATATATATATATTATAGTTTCACGTTCTTCAATTTCCTCACATTTTGATTTTAACGTATTTCAGGGTCTCCAAACGGAAAATTGAATAAACTGCAACCTTCTTTAAATATGACTCCACTGATTGACAATATCTGGCATACACATCCGGATATGTTTTCAGTTCTTTTTATGAATTGCTTCAGTACTTGTAGTGTTATCGGGATACATACATATATTTCGAATGCATTCCTTTAGATAATACCTACTTGGTTTTGTTGACCACTACATGCACTTCTACAAGTTCATATGAGTGTCCTGATGCGTGAGAACTTCTGACATCATTAAAGGAAATCATAGGGAGTAAGTTGGAAACCCAGAGCAAACTATAGGCTCAAGTATGGCAACATAGCATCACATGTAATAGTTCATACTACCTACTTACAAGGTAACCTTCCGTACGTGACATGAATCCAAGAACCAAACCAAGCTGAGATGAAAGTGCATAACAGAAAACCTAAGTGTGCCAAATTTAAGTACCGAATTCGAAGTCGCTTTAGAGATATGAGGTCACAAAAGTACCTAACGAACTTATTATATACAAAATGATTCAGTCATTCCAACGCTCATAGCTCTGAAAGTATTTGATGTAGGGCTTTCCAACAAAAAGTGAAGTGAAAAAAGTGTATATGCTGAATTGATTTACGACACCGAGGTAACCAGTGGTTCCAGAAAATATCTTACGGGTAGTGAACTTTAAACAATGAAGGTAGAGTGGATTATGTTTTCACGTAATTCGACCCTATACTGAAAAATGAACAAGGATTATATAAAAAAAAATGTGTTATTTGTTACTGTTTTTTCAGTTACGTTAGCTCATCTTAGTAGAACCAGTATTGCTTTAGCAGATGCGTCCATCTATGAGGGTAAGTCAAAAATTATCCGCAATGTAGCTATAACTTTTCTTGCAATACAAATAGGAAACTTACGTTAACATCATTTTTCAATATAGTCTCCTTGCTTTTCAACGCACTTAGTCCATCGTTGCACAAGCTTCCTGATGCCCTCAGAAAAGAAGGTTTTCGACTGAGCAGCGAGCCACGCATGTACCGCGTCCTTCACTTCTTGGTCCGAATTGAATCGACGGCCCCTTAATGCATCTTTGAGTGGACCAAACAAGTGGCAGTCAGAAGGGGCAAGATCAGGACTATACGGAGGATGAGCCATTACTTCAAACTTGAGCTTCCGGAGCGTTTCAGCAGTGTGGGCAGCAGTATGTAGACGGGCATTGTCGTGCAACAACACAACACCTTTCGACAGTAGTCCTCGGCGTTTGCTTCGAATTGCAGGCTTTAGCTTGTCAGTAAGAGTATCACTGTAACGCAAATTGTTTATTGTTGTGCCACTCTCCTGATAATGCTCCAGTACTGGACCTTTTGCGTCCCAAAAAACGGTAAGCATCAGTTTTCCAGCGGATGTTTGGGTTTTCAACTTTTTCGTGCTGGGCGATTGTGGATGTTTCCATTCCATACTCTGCCGTTTACTCTCCGGTTCGTAATGATGGATCCATGTTTCGTCACCAGTGATGATTCTGTCTAAGAAGCCGTCACGTTTGTTACCATAGCGATCCAAATGTTTTTGGCAGATGTCCATGCACGTTTGTTTATGCAACACTGTGAGTTGTTTTGGGACCCATCTTGCACAGACTTTATGAAACCCAAGTCTGTTGTAGATGATTTCGTAGGCAGAACCATGACTCATTTGCAGACGATGTGCTACTTCATCAATAGTCACTCGTCTGTCTAACAGAACCATGTCACGTGCAAGCTCAATATTGTCATCATTTGTGGCCGTGGGTGGTCGTCCGGCTCCTTCCTCATGCGTAACACCTTAGCGACCATTTTTGAATTTTTCAATTCATTCGTAGACACTCCGCTGTGGCAAGACACTGTTCCCGTACTGTGCCGAAAGTCTGTGATGGATTTTGGCCCCTGATACACCTTCCGACCACAAAAACCGGATCACTGCTCGTTGTTCCGCTTTGGGGCAAACTTCTAATGGAGCGGCCATGATCTATCTGAAACAAAAGGAAGACAAATTGAGGAATTAGGATCAAACTTTCATAGCAGGACCGCAACATCATAACAATAAAATAAACTAGGACAGAATTCAGTATGAACAATGTAAAAAAAGTTATAGCTACATTGCGGATAATTTTTGACTTACCCTCGTACAATAATTCAACAACTATATGGCATGTAGAAAAAGTATGTCACAACAGAAATTGAATATTGCCGTAGGAGAAACAGTAGTATACCGAGAATATACAGAATGGAATCTATTTGAAGAGTGAATTAAAGAGAAACATTACAGTACTTTAGAGTTGGTCAGATCTATTACATAATATGTAACAATGTAACAACTTTGTATAAAACACACGTTGATAAATTCTACTGTAGGCTACATCAGTTTAGAATTTGAGTTTAAACTATTTAATTGAGGATAGCTCCAAACAAAATAATGTATTAACATGTTTTTTCATACAAAGATTTTGAAAGTTAAAATATGGCTCCAACAAATAGAATTTTGAAGTTACTTCTTATACTGATTTACGCACACTAGTGTTTCTGCAACTACAACATTTCCATGCTTTATTTTAATGTTCTTCAGGAAATAGTTGTAGAATGTTTGATAATATGAAGTTGTTGACGTAATGTTGGTTCCAGGAAAACGAGCTATTACAACTTCAAAACTGAAAGAAATAACACAAAATGTTTCCTCTAACCAGTTTGCAAATTAGGTTTTGAGAAAGATATACAGGTCGAAACCGGACGAGATGACTGGAGAATGGAGGAAACTGCATAATGAACAGCTTCACGGAATGTACGACTCGCCCGATGTTGTAAGAGTAATGGAATCGCGAGGACTTAGATGAGCAGGTCACGTAGCTCAGATGGGAGAAGAACAAAAACTATATTCCTTCTTGGTTGGAAAGCCGAACGGAAAGAGATCATTAGGAAGACCGAGACGACGTTGGGAGGACAATATTAGAAGGGATTTTCGAGAGGTAGGTGTTTGTGATGAAATCTGGCTTAATGATGCCCAGGATAGAATCCAATGGCGAACGTTTGTTACTGCGGTGATGAACTTCCGAGTTCCATAAGCCATATAGTTAGTTAGTTTCAAAACTACTACTACTACTACTACTACTACTACTACTACTACTACTACTACTACTACTACTACTAATAATAATAATAATAATAATAATAATAATAATAATAAGAAGAAGAAGAAGAAGAAGAAGAAGAAGATTTGTTATAATAATAGTAAGCCAGCCGGACGGTTTTGAACCGGATAGTTCGGTCTTTTGGTCCCTTGTCTGTTTATAAGTTCAAATCAGAACCTAATGTCCTATTTTGAGAGAAGTTTCAAAATATATTTTCAGTGATGATTCACAATTCTAAAGTTAGTAGACGCAAAGCGCTAATTGAAGCTTATTCTGGGTCTGGTGAAACTAGGGTTGCCAACTCCAAATTTTATAAAAACCGGACATTCCAATTTATTACAGTTTCGAAACTGGACATACAGTACACTAAGAATAATGAATGCACTCACTTCACTATTACCTTAAACACATTATTATTATTAATATTATTTTAAGTAAGCGATGCCAACTTGTCTAGGAACATACGAAATTCAACAATGCTCTTGATGTTTGTTTCGTGGTAACAAAAAAAAAATTCTTGCCGTTTTTGATAGTCAGAAACAGAAATGTATACAGAAAATGAAATTTACCGTAAGTCCTCAAAGTAATCCTCATTGGCATCCAGCATCTTTTGCTAACATTCCTGCAGCTACGCAATGGTCTGGCTGTAAAACTGAGGTACATTGGTCGCAAAGAAGTCCGTAAATGCATGCTGCAAGTCTGCCTCATTGGCGAAAGTTTTCCCACGAAAGTGATAATCATAAAGTGAATTTTTGCACATTACCAATTCCTGAGAAAATATAACGCCGAAAATAAAGTACTGAAGAAAAAAAATGTTATTTAGAGTGTATACTAACTTTACTCGAAAACAGCTGGATCTGTCAAAAAATTCAAGAGCACCAAATTTTTTTAGTATCATATGTAGATTAAAACAGAAATAAGATCTTACCGATATGTTGATTCCCTTCGGAGATATGAATGTTTTTCTGAGACTAATAATGGAGGTTTAGGGGTCTGGAGGGGGAGATCCAGAGGAGAAACGGGAACTTTTGAGGAAATACTCCTCTTATGATGTTCTAACGTTGGACAAAAATTCAGCTTTCTCATAATTAGATCCTAGTAACCCCTTTACATGTTTGTCCTTTATTTACAAGACCATTAGTTCTTACTGCTGTGGTGTAATTTCCACTACAATTTGCTGATTAACTTTTTTTTTTTTTTTTTTACTTTGGGAACCAGATTGTATTTATTATAATTGAATAATGTTCATCTTGTGTATATCACATTTTTACTTGTAGCGATGATTTAATTTACGCAGACATTAAATAGACACTAGATGGCTCATCATGTATTTAAAGGTAAACTATTAATACTACAATGAGGAATTTCCAGCCAATGTGAAAATGATGAAAACAAAGATTATAAGGAGGGAAGGGGGAATATCCAATTATACGAACGTGTCAGTTTATTCCCAAAACGATCTACGAAAGGAAATTTGGGAGCTGGCTGAAATCTATCCTTCAGGCTCTTCATAAAATAGTGAACTTTGGTACAAAGTTTGTATAACAGCAACGGATTATCATAATAACAATAATAGAAAACTGATCAAAGGTGTCTTCATACTTGAAAGTATAATAAAAACATACTTTTCTTGAACAATTCGTAATTAAAAGTAGACAATGATTTTCTTTATCCATGACTAAAACAAAACCGTGGGGCGTTCTCTCATGTACAGTTACTTTATAAGTTCTTGAATTGGAATCCCCCATACTTTTCTTTTTACTCCTGCATAATCAAAATTATATTTTTCTTTGTAGTACGAATTGTTTAAGAACAGTAGGTTTTCAAAAATATTTTTTATTATCTTTTCAAAGTCATTTCGGTGTTCGGATAGTTTTCCTCAAGTTGATGTTGTCACCCAAATCCGAGAGTGTTCTGCAGCCAGTCAAACGCGCCATTGTTGCGGGATAGTATTTATTTTAGGACAAAGAAGTTCTTACAAATATGATATAAACTTTTAAAATATATAAACATATAGAAATATATGAAAATAACGATGGGATATTGTTTTGTTACCCGACTTACGTCACTGTGAAAAATTTCGTTATTGTAGGACGTCGGGAAAGGAGTTAAATGAACGTTGCAAGATCTGTGGACACGATGAACCATTGTGAATTAAAGAAAAGTATGTAAACGGGGTTTTGTAGGAAAAATATGGAAAATAACACATTATTATTAGCATTATTCAAAACGTAACACAGAGATTTGTATTATCATTCATACTATGTATATTGAACAAAAGTTATACAAACGAACCTAAATATATTGCTTATCAGGTACAAGATAAGGACAGATCTGTAATAAGTGAGTTCATATAAAGACCTAGTAAAGGACTAGACATCTAATGCTCTGGCCGGAAGAAGGGAGGTGAAAGGATTCGGAAAGGTGGCGGCCAGGGCCTATGCTGAAGGTGCTTTTCCTTTTTACTTGTGTAAGTTGTGTGACTGAGAAAAACTTTTGGAAAAACCTCAGTTAGGATGGTGAACAGCTGGGATCAAACCCACGACCTCTAGAACGCTAACGCTCTACCACTGAGCTAAGGCGCTTCGGTGAGAAGAATAAATATATGTAAATGCAACAACGGGAAGCAACAATGGCACTACAAGAGGTGTGTTGTTACGGAATAGAAATGAAAAGAAAGAAAAGCTGTTCGATTTAAAACATACCCCCTTAATTTTGTGTTTGAGATGAACATGTCGTTTTTTTCTTTCGCTGTTCGAGATGCCTCTTCTTTTCCTGTGCAAGTGGATTTTAATCCGATGTTTCTGGGTAACTGGTTACTTTTCTCTACCTTACATGTATTGCATGGTACTCCAGAACTAGTAGAAAATAATGATGTGAAAATTTCGATTTCGTATGCAAGTGGATATCCCATCTTCTCCACTGTACGCTTCAATTTCAATAATGGCTTTATTATAGCTTAAAGAAATATTTTGAGAAAGTTAGTAATTATAATGGAATTATTTAACAATGGTAACTGTGTTGTTTTAATTTCTTATTCTATATTTTAAAGGATATGCATTCTCGTAAGGATATTGGGGTTCTTCCAACCAAAATACAAGGTATGTGATTTTTTTAAAAAAAAAGTAAAACCATCTATACGTTTCAACTGCATTGTATAATATGTACTGTTATTGCGTTCAGTAAAAATATGTTCCAGTGGCATAATTATACCAAACCTACTTTAACTGTAAAGCTGACACTTGATATAATCTGAAAACAACCAGGCGGATCTAATGGGCAACCGAATATCACGAAATATCTGCAGGCAACTGTTATCTGAATTCTTGTTTAAGAACAAATTGGACTCTACGTTGAAGATGTACCTGCGATAATGACTGATACCTGCGATAATGAATGAATGAATGAATATTTATTATACTTGCTACGAACAGCACTATTGACTATATAACACGGATAAATATACAATTCGTTTTACAGTTTTCTTTCTATTAAAGGCAGTTTAACATACATAATGAACAGTTTAGGATACACAAGATGCAGAAAAAATGGGCACATGTAAGTTAACAGCGTATGGAGTGATACAATTGTTAAAACTCTGGGAATAGCATTCCTCTGTACAGTATCAGTTGTATACAAAGGCGCAGACTTAGTTTCTTATTTACTTAGCTACATCTTATTTATTTTCTTATTTACATAAACTCAACATTTGTGTTGATACATGTACAGTTAATTCCAACTATTTAGATGTTTAAAATACAATTAATTGTACGAAGAATAACCATAATAGAATTATTGCATTTGAAACTACACAAAAGACCTAGCAGTCACAAAATATATGGTAATTATCTATCATTCTCTTCAATACTCCATTGTAGGCATTTAGCATACCTAACGCTTTGTATCTTCTGAAGTAATGTGTGGGTACATTTATGGTTATATTTTCTAGTAAATTCATGCAATAAACTTTATTCTGCAGTAGTTCTTTCATGAATTGTTTATCTGATCTTTCGTCTTAAATATAAAAGCTCAATTTTAAAGTATTTACACCAATATTCATAACTGTCAGAACAATATAATATCCTTAATTTAAAGCATAAAATTCTAAAAAAACAACACTTTCGTACCAATTCAACTCTGTCAGACGCCATTTTTGTACTTGAGACCAAATTGAGCCTGCATACCCAAGTTTTGGTCTTATAAGAACCTTGTAGAGTGTCAAATATGTTTGTTGTCTAGTTAAATCACCCCATTGACAGTACAAAAATCCAATTAATTCACTGGCTTCATTTATAGTGCCTTTCTCTCTCTCTTTGTGTGTGTGTTTGAACAAAATAAGTTTTGTTGCACAGCATAATGACGATTCCTGCATGATGTCCATATTATTATTTTCCTTTTCTTTGCATTAATTGCTATTTCTGAAAACTTAACGTGCATGGAATTTCTGCTTATATATCTCGTTGTTCTCTAAGTGATGCTCAACTTCTCAGCCTTCTTGCTCCAAATGGAGGAATATCCTGGCATGTCATATTTTGACGCATGTTTGTACTGCCATGTTGATTGTCTAACTATTAGGCGTACAGTGAAACAATTCTTCTGTAGGAAAAATGTATTATTTCTTATAATTCTAACCTCCAAGGCTCCATTTACTTTTGTCATTAACTGTACGAATCAGCATCATATTAATGATACTCAAAATTATACTTATTTCCATAATCACAGCAACATCCAATATACAATTAATTAGGGTGTTCGTTGCATTACCTTCATAACTTAAATGCTTAAAATAAGGATCAATTCATGCCTACCAAGCGTCGTTAAGCTAATGCTAGAATCCTGTGCATTACTTCTTTTGAAGAAAGAAATAATATAAACATATTCAAACTAATATTTTCGCCATCTGCATTCTCCTCCTCTCCGACAAGAAAGGAAGAATGCACTGTATAAGCACATAAGAAAAAGATACATTCTGTAGTAATATACAGAACTTAACAGAACTCCATTCAGCTTAACTGTTTCTTGTTGACTGTATCTTTCATTGAAAAAACAATAAAAAGCTTTCATTCAAGAACAATCAATAGAAATAATAGAAATAATGTGTGTGTGTGTGTGAGAGAGAGAGAGAGAGAGAGAGAGAGAGAGAGTTAGCATATTTTTAAAAATACTGAAAAAATAAAAACAATAACGAAATTTTGGAAAGTGTACTCAATAATACTTGTGAATTTGAATCAAATAAACTACCTGACATTGTTTATTTTACCTGAGAAATTAAATATACTGTAATTGCGTATGTATATGATGTCATAAATTACGAGTATTCTAATTTCTCAGTTAAAATAAACAATATCAAAATGTTAGGAAGTTCATTTGATACACATCCATAAGTATTATTAGGGCTACTTTCTAAAATTTCATTATTGACTGTCATTTTGTCCAGTGTCTCTAAAATATGAAACCTCTCTCACGCACATGTATCGTAGGTCATGAAGGTCCTTAATGAGTTATTGATTATAGAATAGTTCTTCATCCTCATATACAAAATCTCTGCCTTGCTCACGATACTGTTCAAATTGTTTCTTAAAAGCTAGCATAAAAGGTATGTTGTGTTTGGGTCTATATTACCCTGTATAGCAGTTTTTTGTCGTAGTCCTTATTTTACTTCTTCTGTAAGAGAGAGAGAGAGTGAGAGATAATTTCCGGTTTCCTTACCTAAATTGAAGAATTATGCTAGATGTTTCCAAGGATGCTAAAGCAGTTTAAATTATGCTAGGTTTAGCATACTGTGGCAACGGTGATGTTTATCCTGAAATCTTTGAGAGCTGTTTGTACTGGCAAATTTCACCAAAAGGAGTCTGTAATTGTAGCACCAACAGACAAGAATGATCCTTGTCTTATTTAAAATATTCTTTTGAAGTTTTCGGAAAGAAATGTCTAACATATCTCCATAATTTAGCTACCTACTCGAAGCATAATCATCACGGCAATGAACTGCATGGCGATTTGTAGGTAAGATGTCGCACATTTAGAGTACTTAAAAAAATAAATGGTTCAGCTTCTCTACATGTTGTAACAACACCCATAATCCTAAGTATAATTCGCCAAAACGTATAAAGCTTTTCAGTACACTAAACACAGTAGATGTGATTATTCTCGTAGCCAATGAGATGGATTCATGCAACGTCGGGAAAAGTACCAAATCGAATTTTCATATTTCCATCATTTACTTCTTAAACTGAAGTGAATATTTTTTTAATATGTTTCTTTAGACACTATTATTATTATTTAGATTATTATTCAATAAAATTCAATCAAAATTATTAAAAATTATTCTCCACACTGCTTTTGAAGGTGGCATAAGAAATTGAAAAGTAAATATAATAAGAAATGTTTACGAAGTCATCAATTAAATGTTCTTGGAATACAAAAAGTATTTCGTTTTCGTCAACCAAAAGTGGTCTGGTAAATCTCCATGCAGCCAGTTATATAGATAGCCTGACATTTCTAATAAAATTGCATGAAATATTTTAACACAAAAGCTTTTCATTCTAACAAACCTATGATTTAATTATAATAGTTGAAAATATATACCTAGGCCAATTTTGTATAACCAAATTAATTTAAGATATCAACAAATCGTTATAAATAATAATATTTAATCATGTTTTTCTCTTCAACATATTAGAAGCTTCTGGACGTGATGAAGGTATACCTAGTAATATAGGAATACCAGCAGCTCATGCCCAATTTCCTTTTATGGCTCGCCTAGAGAGTCCAGAAGCAATATGCCAAGGTGCTCTAATAAGTAACCAGTGGATTATAACATCAGCCTTTTGTTTACGGTAAGTTTGTTTTAAAAATGTTTAAGAGAACAAACACATACATTCCTGCTTTCATGTATATATCAACTCTTTAGTAGTGGTTCCAAGCAAAAGAGTTGCAATGCATTAATAGTAATAGTCCAAGCAATGCGTTAATAGTAAATAACATGTTCAGCACGTTTATACTACATGTTCGTGATCAACCATAAACAATTTTTAACTTCACTTCCCCAACAATCCTGGGTTTATTTGCATTTAGTGCGTGTTTTACAACCCAGCTTTTTACGCTCTGGTGACAGAGGAAAGTGTCCAATTTGTCCTCTCCACCAAAATCATTAGTAGATAAAAAAAATTGCTCGGCAAACCAACTGCGTACAGCAATCCTGTATTGAGGTGTTTCTGAATCGTGCTGGAACCAAATTTCGACAAAGTTAAGCAATTTTTGTACTGCTGAAAGAACTTTATTTAAAAATTGCCACACGACCGTACTTTCAGGAAGATAAATGTGTCCAAATTCGCTGTAGCACAGTCCCGAAAGAGATTGTCATATTTGAAGTGTTCACATCTATTTCAATTATAATGTGTGAATTCATCCACTCAGCAATGATCATTAATGGAGTTTCAGAAATAAAATTAAAAAGTAAGCCAGAGGTCATTCTATATTAGTTATTTCTTGGTTGCCCTATTATTTCTTTAACACCCTGCATTGATACAAACATAACACTGTAGATGTTATAAGAGAAAGCACAATTTCTGTGGTGAATCTCAAAAAGGAAATGCTTTCTAGTTTACACCACCTTAAAAACTTGGCCCAATGTCAAATTTTCTTAACTTTCCTATGAAACAATGTCGACTTCAGTTTTAACTATTAGTTATTACGAGCGCAAACTTTGGATTACTCTAAGGCATCACCACAATATTCTGAAGACAAAAATATTTCGCTAATGTATTTCTTAAGATAAAAAATATCGACAAGGTTATGTAGTTTTAAAAATTGAATTTCTCTGAATTTGTATTCAAATAACAATGCATTAAAAAAATTGAAAACTTGCTGAAATACTTTATTGAACCATAACCATTTGCACGCTTGTGCAACGGATTTTGTACACATCGTATAAATGCAACAGTTTTATTTCAAATACGTTATAGGTAACCCAATGACAAATAATATACTAAACCGAAAATCCTTGGAAGAATGTGCTCGCATTACATCTTTCATGATTTTGTCAGAGCGGCAAACTACGTCATTTTAATACTTTCCCAGCAAGCCAGGCGACGCCGGCCCAACGTCGGCAATTGGTCGGCGAAAGTCATGCCGACATCAAAATGCGGACGCGTCGTTGTAGCTCACCCACCTTCTGCCTGACCCGGTTCACACTGCGATAAATTAATTGTTTTAATGAACTGGATGACGAATGGTTGTAGAAAAGGAACTTACTTTTATTATAGCTCGTCTTTTATTCAATTTTTTTTAACCTTCAATTACTGTTGAAATTTTCTTCACTTGTCTGTGACCGGATTCGAACCTGGTATCTTCTGATCGATTATAGTGTATGATGCTGCGTTGCCTTAACCACTACTCCACTTTTATTGACCTTAATTACATGATTGACAAGACAAACATTGCAATAATGTATAAAGGTGAGTGTGTTCACTCGAATGACTTATATACCTTGTAAAAAGTCCATGGAGGAATAATGCCCCGTTTACACTAATATGTCAAAATTAGAAAATAATTACGAAACCATTTCTGTTTAATTCGTAGGGGCATTTGCCTTGATACGGTCTGCAGAGTAGTACAATATAGGTCCGGGTGATAGCAGGACATTTTACGGGGAAGGAAAACCAGGGTCTGAGCTGTCAACCAGATGACGACAATCTGCTTCTTTTGTGGGAATAATGTGTAATCAGGAAATTGCACATATTGGGAATAAGAGGTACGACTGGAATTCGTACGACATAGAAGCCCAACATAACGTTTATATTGTTCCCGGATGGGTTGCACCCGCTGACATTCACATATAATGTGTTATATCCTGGCTTGGACATGACATGTCGGACATAAGTCAGTGCAGAAGATGCCGAGTAAAGCTATTTTTGTAGAGAACAGATGGATGTCATGAACTAGTTTATACCAAACAGATTTGAGCTCAGTTGTGAGACATTTGTTATTCATATTAACCCCTATTTGATGCCAGTTAGGGTGGGGAAATTTGGTGATGACACCTCGTAGCTGATTGGGAGGAGAAGAGGAAGATTGGAAAAAAGAAACAATTGTTTAACAGGAAGATTATCCAATCCGTATGAGGCAGGGACGCTGTATGCTAATTCTATCAAAATTTCTTGCAGATACGGGTATTTTACGTCCCATGAGTACACCGTTAAAGGAAATTGCATGTCCACGCTACCTACTGCCGCAGTTATGAGCGTGCGGGACAAGAAAGTGTGAAATTCACATAGGTTTTGCATTAATCTCTGTAACTGTAAACTATAAATTTGTATTTCCGGATTGAGGAGGTTTAGGCCCTCGGTGTGTGTTGTGCATAAGATCTCATAAGGCAATTTTAGGGGTTGACGAAACCATAGAAAGAAAAGGACTTTGCTGTGGATTTCTTTCAAGATGGGACAAGGGGGTTCCAAAATTTGAGCGGAATTCCAGAGAAGACAATAGAGGAATTGCTTGATACATTGGATTCGATCATTGAAGTTCAGATCACGAACGAGATGTTGTTGGGTGACGTATGAAAATCTCTCCAATAGGTGTTTGTATGTTAATTGGGTGGATGCTGCGATTTTAGACCAATGGAAACCCCATATTCGAATGCTCGCTGGTGTGGTATAGAATGTCTGGTAGTCAGCTGCGTGAATCGGGTGCAAACATAAAATCTTAGTCTTGCTACAGTTAAGGGCAGCTCCTGACGCATGCTGATATTCCATTAAGATCGTATGATTAATGGTACAGAGTGCTTGCGGGTGAGGGATTATAGATCCTTTCCGGCGGTGCTTGTTTTTTTAGCTTGTGAACTAAAGGGATGATCGCAAGGCTAAACATGATTGGTGATAAAGGGTTACCCTGAGCAATTCCATGATTTACGGCTATCTTGGGTGAGACTCTGGAATTAACTTTGATTTGGACTGGGCGGTTACGAAAGAGTTAATCACGGATAAAAGGAAGTTTCGGTTAATGCCTAATTTGTCTAGAACGGCTCTTAAATATGACAAAGACATTTTATCAAAAGCCTGAGTAAAATCGCAAGTAGCCACTCCTGATGTTGATTGGGAGTCATGTTCAAAGTAACCTGTTTAGTCTCGTATATTTGCACCTTAAAATAAATTTAAAAAATCTTATGTTTGCAAGTGCAAAGGACACCAGCAACCCCGTTCCTAAGCCAAAATGTTGCAGGGATAGAACTTCGTGTGAGATCCGTTGTAGTCAGATTGCGAGAACTCGGCTTAAGATTTTCAAATCCACATTTTCAAGGATAATTGGTCTGAAATTAGTAATGTGATCCCAGTGCACGGTTTTGCGAATCAGTATAAGAATGCTTTCCATTAATCATGTCGGAACAGAGCCCTTTTGCAACATTTCGTTCAACATAGATGTAAAAAAGGATAAACAGTTCGGAAAAGGTTCTGTATAATCGTAAATTTAAACTATCAGGCCCGGGGGCGAGGGTTGAACTTAAAAAGGGCTTCGTGATCTTCTCGGACTCTATGGATTTTGTAGATTTTCCGAGCTGTGTGTACTAAGGCACGGCAAATCAAAATTTAAAAAGTGAGTGGGGGTGGGTGGGAGTGGGAGTACATGGCGCGGAAATAGTCATAAAAGGCGGTGTGAACTTCCTCCCCCTCCGTCGAGGTAGCTTCTACTTCAGTTACCTCTTGAATTAAATTTTGTTTCCAGCTGTGTCGTTCTTCTTGAATAATAGGAATGGCACTAGATACGTCAGGATAGATAGGAACTATTTTGGCACGGACAAAATATCCCTGATATTTTTGCTTCGTTAGGGCGAGAAGATAAGTCTTAATTTTATTGGTAAATGCAAAGCAGTAGATGCCTGCAACATGTTAGGAAATTATATGCCCATTGTTTACAGATAGTGCGCAGTCGGGGTTTTGCTTCGTTAATTCACTATTTACTTAAGGGCATATTAAGATCCCGGAGTGAGTATAAAGGGAACCATTGGGATTGGAAGTCTTGTCCCAAGGTTTTATTTTGTAAAATAGTATAATTAAAATACCAGATCGGATTATGATGGATGTATTCTGCAGCTTCGATACGAATAGTTAAAATTACGGCTAAATGATCGGAAAAAGTCATGGGTAGCGTTTCGATGGCTCTGAGGTGGGTTAACAAGTCTGGGATTAAATACTACCTATCAATTCTGCTTTTTGATGTAGCCGTAAAAAACTGTAGGCTTTGTTGTTTGGTCTTAGGTGATACCAAATATCAACGAGATCAAATGTGTTTATTAAGATATGTAAAACATGGAAATAATTATAGGAAGATTCGATTTGATCTCTACAGATAACGGATTTCAAGTCTTCACCCACTAAGAGACTTTTGACGCCACTTTGAAGAGTAGCCGCAAAGCAAATGTCAAAGAAAACACTTCGTTGAGACTTGTGCGCGGTGCCCAATGGGGCATAAACCCCAGTTATCTGCAACTGTTTAAATGTTCCACTAGTGATTATTTCGGTGTCTATAAATTGCTGTTGAGTAAATGGTAAATTGCTCGAATTCCAATGCCGGAACCTGTTCCACTAAAGTGACTGGGAAAATTAATAATAATAAAAAAAAGCTGTCGTGATCTAGAATTTGAGTTCCGTGAATATTATTAGTACGAAAAAATTATTTTAAAGCCATTTGTCTATTTGTTGCCGTCATACTTTGTAAGTTAAGTAAGGCAATTCGATAAGTTTGCATCGTACGCTGCTTAAACTATAAGAAAAACCCACTTAGACCGTGGTGCACAGAAAAGAGGAAAAAATGACAAAACGAAAAAAGATGATCGAATAGTCGTAGTACGAATACGGTTATTGTTTATGAAATGGTCAAATTAAATGTATTACTCTGTACATGGCACTTCACTAAAACTTGCGTCACGTTCCATTTGCGTTTTCACTAAATGCCTATTGTAATTTTTGAGCGAGTACTGTAGGCTACACCTTCCTGCGGACTTTCATCAGAGAAGGCACATTTTGGTTTATAAATTGGTTTACGTTTTCGACCTCGCGGATGTTGATTTCTTTTTCGGAGAATCGGAATTTTTCTAAACCTGAAACCAGTTCGACCTGCGTTATTTGCTCCTCTTCGGAACTGGCGTTCCCACTTAACACTACTCGATCACTTAGCATAATCACATCCTGAACACTAATGTTTTGACCTCCATCCTGTGGGTTATCTACTTCTAGATTGTTGTCAAGAACGACCTCCTCACTGTTCGCTGACATTAATATTGTCTAATGTACGAGGACTTACCTGCGGAACCGATAGCACACTGATGATCTCCGGCTTACTCTGCTCTTGCTCTGATGGTTCTTGGACTTTTCCATCCCAGCCGGCGACCGGTGCTTATCTTGTGTCTATGTCTGAAAGAGGTGGATAACTGTCCGCTACTTCAGTAGGGGGTATCACTTCCTGCGAGGTGTCCTTTTTGGGGATCCGGGGTCTGCCCCTGCGGTGCTTCAGAAACTTACACTGGTACTTGTGTTGCCACACTGCGATTTAGTGGTCGGAGTGATGCACCACGGAAGGGGAATTGACTATAACTAGCTGTGTTTACGTTTTCCCCTGTACTAACATTGAAAGGAAGACGGTTGGTAGTACGAAATTTCCCGGCAATCTTCCCAAGCGGAACACGCGATGCCTTACGTAAAGGGCAGACATTTGAAAAATGGGAATCCAGTAAACAAATAAAGCAAGTCTTTTTCTTCCGTAATACCACGATACATAGAGACACGCCCTGGACGGCTATAGACGATGGGTGTTTTTGAGAAGTTCCAATTAGGCTTGTACAATTCCAAACTAGATATACGTGACTCTCGGAGAACTTTTCTTTCTTCACGAAAAGTGCATTGTCATACGTACTAAGTGTTAGAGTTAACAGTTGTTGATCCATTTCGTCCGGTACCAGGCGAACGGTAATCATGATATTTACTGAATCGGCTTTTTTTAAAAGGTATTTTATAATTAACATTGTTACTTTGGAAATCTACTTCAGTGTCGTGATCTATTAGCAGTTTATTACATACAGTCTCGGATTTCAATTTGATAAAAGGAAGTTTGCGTATGTGATGGACCTCTACAGAAACGACTTCTTCTAATGATAACTTAAAGATATCCGTTCATTATTATTTAGCCGTTCATTACTAACGTGAAATATCACTCCATTTGTTGTGGTAATAATAATGAAATGCAATATTTATTAATGTGCTGCGAACAGCATGGTGCCAATGCAGCACTAAATCGTACAATATACATATAGATATACAGAAAGCAGATAGATATACAGGTAAACAAGAAGTTGTTAAATATATAAATTTCATAGCAATAAAATTATTTTACATAATAGTTGATTATTAAACGTTTGAAAAAAAATAAATCTTTGTCAGAATCAGTAAAAAATTGATGATGCCTTGTTCTGTACAAGGGAACAGCTAATTCAACGTTTTTCCGTCTATGTTCTAAAGGGCCTCTTCATGATACACTATGATAGCCAAGAACTAAAATATATTATTGAATGGATATTAAAACCAAAGCAGAAATGAATAATGCTTGTAACTAATTCTTATAGAGCTGAAATTATTTGCGGAAAATGTTAAGTCAAGGTTGATCATGCAAAAGTTATATAACTAAGTTACAAGATGTATAAAGGAATGAAAAGGATCGTTTTACGGTATCTTAAGTAGAAAGTTTTTGTTTAAGAAAACATCGACTTATAAATAAATTAAGTTTCGTAATATTACCAAGTTTTATTATCGACTTTTTAAATAAACTGCTAGAATAGCTTCTGCTACCGTAGGCCAGTTTTGGAACAATTCATGGTTGAGGGCCTTACCTGATGTGCGAAATCCCAGGTTTCATTAAATGACTATGACGTCACTTCGACTATGACGTCACTTGGAAGAAGAACTGCACACCCTGATTGCGGTAGTAAAATTGATGCTCACCGAGAAAGATAAAGCTAGTTGAGACTACGTAATAAGGGAATGTAATAAACTAAACAAGTGTTAGCTTATCCCAGAAGTAATGTCGTATTTTTCACCATGAGGAAAAGATCGATAACTTACCTGGAACACTACCGTTAGTGAGTACAATAGTCTCCATCGCATCCACAGCACCCTGCCACTTGTCAACCAGTCGTTGAATCCCCCGCTAAAAGAAGTCACGGGTTTGGAGGCAAAGAACTGGGTCACTGTTCGTCGCAGTCATCCTCATTTTGCAGTGTTTTCCGGGAAAGGTAGTTTTGTAGGCTGCGAGAAAGACAGTAGTATCTTGGTGCAAGATCTAGTGATAACGCCGGATGGGAGAGTTTCTCCCAGCCACTTTCCACGATCTTAGAACAGATCTCTTGACGTGTGTGGGCGCGCGTTACCACCGTGGATGAGCACAGCCTTGTGATTAACCAGAGCAGGACGTTTTTCAAACATGCAGTCCATAGGCGTTCAAGCTCCTTACAATATACATCTTCATTGTTTGTCTGGTTACGTGGCAAAAGTTCAAAATGTATTTTCGCTCGGATATCCTACCAAACATTCATCACTTTCCACGGGTGGAGATCTCGTTTTGGAACAATTCCTGCACCTTCCCTTTAGGTACTCACTGCCGTTTGTATGTAACGTTATGGTAGAGAACCCACTTTCCGTCTTCTGTCATGATTCTGTCCAGAACTTTCCCTTCCCCCCCACTTACACATTCACTACAGGTATGTGACTGTTAGATGGCCCTTAATTTGAAGAAGGTAAGATATCCGTAAAAGGTAAGATAGCCTCAGGAGGAGGAGATTTAGCTATTTACTTTATTGAAAATATTTTTAAAAAGTTTGCAAATATATTTTATTTTGATACTAATAAAACTATTTTACTATTTTTACTATAGTACTATTTTTTTTCCTCTTATAAATGTTTTGTACGATAAAGTTTTGCCATAACCTACGGGAGTATCAATCCAAGTTTGGCGAAACATTCAAACGCATTTTCAAAATGAGCTGGTATATTGAAAGTCCTTCAGCCAAACTTAATAAAAAAAAATAATTTATTTATAGAGAAAACTCAAACGAAAATATAATTACTTACTCGCAAAATATTTTTTATATTGTATTTAGTTTGACAAATGGCATATTTAATGTCACCCTTGGTACCACCAATCCAGACCTTGATGAAGAAGCATGCCACAAAATTGTAGTTCAAGGAGCTACTGTCTTCAACCACCCAAAGTATACAGGTGACTTCATGTATCATAATCTTGCACTTATCAAGCTGCCAAATCCAATTGAATTTTCAGGTAAGTCTGCAAAAATAATATGTAAAAATTCAAATACTTTCGAAACACTAATGATTTATGTTATCCATTAATTTTCAGGAAACCTACTCGTAATGACTGTTTTTCATCGCATTCATTAACAATATGCTTCTAATTTAAAATCTATATCCTAAGACGGTTCCAAGGAGATATTTCGTGCAAGTTTCTGCATTTTTAAATTGAATTTTGTATACCATGAGTCCAGGGAAGAGAATCCAAAATTTCAGGTTTTCTCTTTTTTTTAGTAATTCAGTGTTTACTTAGTGTGGTTTGAGATGGCTTCACTGAACTGGGAAACAACCTACCAGGTCCAGAGATATTTCAATATGTTAAAAGCGCATACAGGTAAAAGGCCTACAAGTCCATGCAAAATGGAGGAATATTATAACAAGCCCAAGGAACTGAAAACAAAATTAATGTGTCTTTGAAATTTGGCCTTTAAAGCTATAATGAGAATAAAAGCCAATTGTCATTGTTATCACAGTTGTAGTGAGGAGTAATTTAGTTGTTGTCAGTTTGACTTTTGAGTTTTGAAAGGGATTCCATCTACTCGTGCCTAATATGAATATAAAATAGTGACTCTTTTGGCCAAGAAGAAAATGTCTTCAAAGAAGCTTGCAAATGAGTCGAAGAAGTTTAGTCGTGTTATTCGTGCTGCGATACCTATAATACTGCAGTCACATAAAATAGAAGACCCGTGTAAGTGGATGCTGATGGGTGTTCTGTCCGAAGGCAGCAGGTCTTTACCCGAAGATCTCTGGGCAAAGTGAACCAATGGCGGTTTGTCATTGGCTTCTATCGAATGACTTCCTAAAACCGGGACCTACAGTTAATGTGGGCTCCGATCCACTTATGGCCCCATTGAGAATCGAACTCAGGACCCCTTGATTATAAGGCAGCGAGCGTTACCAGTCACCTACAAATATAACTGATGCAAGTGAAAATTTCAAATAATGAAAAACGATCTTTATCTAATAGCAGAAGGTTCTAAATCACGTTGTATATCATGAATTTCTTAGATTCTTTATCTGTAAAAATTGTATTGAAGATTAAAAAACAATTCAGAGCTGCGTTTCTAACAATCGCAAAGGCTCCGATTCCTTGATAGCATTGTAGTCACGCAATCATTAACTTTTATAAAGTTGGCTGGCAACACTGACAACCGCTTAGGTTCGGGAAAATCAACAGCATTTGTGTCGAATAATGTTTATGACAAGTTTGGCGCTGCTACGTGTAACTGAATGGAAGCAATTTGGATAATTTATTATTATTATTATTATTTTTAAATGAACTGGCAGCACTAAACTACTGCAGCAATCAAGACATTTCGACGACTCTGAGCTACTCTAGCTAAGTACTTTCGAAGGACATCTCATTATGTCTCTACACCTTATGGTTGATGAGGTATATTTTTGGCATGGACACGCAACACTAACAACGGGATTCCTGGACCTCGAGATCATCCGCAGTATGTTCCTATTATGTCAAACAATGATTATTCCAAGTTTGGCGCTGCAATGACTAGAATAATTCAAGCAATTTAGAAAAACGATAATTTCATTAAAAAAATAGGCTGGCAAAACTGCTAAGTGGGTTACTTGGCAACGTAGGCTCTCTCAGTGTTTTTGCATTGTGCCGAATAATATTTGTGATAAGTTTGGCACAATTGGTTTAACTGAATAGATGCAATTAGAACAATTGATTTTTTTTTAGAAAATGGGCTGGCAACACTGAATCACTCCACCAATCAAGAAGGGTCTAGGGCTGTAAGCTAGTTTAACCAAGACGTATCCAACAACAACTCAAGAATTTCTCTACATCTTTCTTGAGATTTGATGTCTGACGGACATCCTGAGCGGGATTATAAGGTTCCATTAGCTATAGTTTTGCTATCAAGGGACCGAAACAGAGTCTATTGCTATATCTCTTAAACAAGTCTATATAACTCAAAGAGTAATATTTATCCAAATCAACGAATAAAAAATAATTTGAGAACTTAGGTTTTACAAAATGTGCGATATTTGGTAACTGTGTTCTATGCACCAATATGATCAAACAGACAAAATTTCGTGTCTGTGTCTTTTTTGTTTTTTAGCTATAAATTGTTAAAAACAAAAATAATCGACATTTTTAAGCGTTTTGAAACTTTTTAAAGCCCGAAAATAATAAAAAAGAAACTTTTGCTCTAAACAGCTCAAACTTGCATCATTAGTTTCAGAATTTCAAGAGCTATAATTTCTTATATTACTTGACTTTATTAGACCAATCTTTGTATTTTTCAAAAATGAAACAAACCTTGTTTTTTTTTTGTTTTTTTTGAAAAACTGAAAATTGATCATTTATTTTTTTTTTTTTTAAAAAAAGTATGTTCAATGTGCTTCTGATTAGAACGTATGCCAAATTTCATGATGGTATTTCAATTGGATCATGTTGAAAAGAAATCTAACAGAAGTACACAGCCACTTATGCATAACGTGTATAATTAACTTAAACGGAAGTACGCATAATGGCTTTTATCAAAGTAAATTTAATTGATTCAAATTTGACATACAGTATCTTCATTTCAGTTCTATTGTGGAACAAACCTATTAAAGACTAGTGCAGCCTAATCTCTGATTTGGAAACAAAAAGGCAGTAAGAATTATTAGTTTGAAATTATTTAGTTACAGGCTAACAAACCTACCACATTTACTGCTTTATTAAAATAATAAAGTTGTAGGTTTATTAGCCTGTAACTAAATAATTTCAAAGTAATAATTCTTACTACTGCATTTTTTAAACATAGAGATCAGGCTGGACAGATTAGTTCTTTCTAGTTTTATTCTATAATTTAAAAAAGAAAATGAATTCTGTTTATGATCTTTAGGCATCTAAGGCTCAGTTTTAAACGATTATATTGAACTATGCACTACATTATGTTTCCAAATTAATTGCATAAAAATTGTGCCTAAAACGAGTAGAATAAAATTGAGAATTTTTCTCATGTTCTCATTTGCATGTTGAAAATAAATTCAATTTAAACTATATTTCAACGAACGTTTAATTTCGTTAATAGGGCGTTAATGTGAAGTATTCTCAACTATGGCATAGATTTCGCTTTATATGCGTTTCTCTAAGGCGACATATTACACTGGTTGAGAAATACAAATTTAATAGTGCAGCGATGGTCAGTGTTAAAGAAGTAAAAAATGCACATAACAAAGAAAGAAGGATAGTATTCTTTATTCTTATTCTTACGTGATGGTAAAACGACCCGTCTGGATTTATGGCACTGCGTTTTAGACTGCCTGTTACTATAACTACCGAAAAAGAGTAGTGATACTCAAAGTACACTGTTGTAAGTGGTGAGACGTACGTATGAAAAAATTGACCAAAAAAATAAAGAAAAAGACAATAAACTTCAAATGAATGTTATTTACAATAAATGTATTCACAATGAACTCTACAGTTACAAGGAAGTAATAGATCCAGATCTGTTTCCTTCTCCCAACTTACAGAAATGTCACTTTAGGAATGGACAGAACTGCTATTTTTCCGTAACAGTGTGAGCAGTAGTTGTTATATGCAAATGTCTTTTAACAATAACAGTTAAAATAGCAGTTTAGGAAAACGTATCTTAATGCAAGTTGGTTATTCCCAACTGTGAAAAGGCAGTGTAAAAGCACCATTTTAGACTACTTATTTAGCTGTGACGTTTTATGTGTGCAGTAGAGTGTTGGACTAAGGTTAGAACATAGTATATTAGTTCATATTATAACTGTCGCTAAACTATTGTATGTAATTATCGGAGCTTGATCTAACTGGTGGAGAGGGAACAGTATAACATCAAAATAAGATTAAATTAGGGATGCATAAAGCGATGAGTATGGTACGGGCAGTGCATAATTTAGTTATATGCTGAATTAGTGTATTATTTTAGACATAATAATATATAGGATTATATACAATATACATTTCATGCCCAGACACTGTGAAAACGCAAAACGGAATTTACCTCTGTGCACAATCGGCTGGGAGTACTTGGGGTGGGTCTTTGGATATAAATATGTTAGTTTTTGGCGAGCGATAGGAGTTCAAGACAAATGACTGTGCGCAGCTCGGGCGCAGTATTTTGTAGATGCAGTGGGTGTTCATTTCTCTCAGTTTGCTAGAATTTTGCTATTGGATGCTTTCAACCACAAAAAAAAAAAAAAAAAAAAAAAAACATATATGTGGCCCGGTACAGTGTTCTGCTAGAAATTTCAGTTTGGTGTATATAGCAAACATTGGGAGAGTGTAAGTAGAATTTTAGTGTTTAATGCCGAAGGGGTATGAAAATAGCAGTTAAGCTAGTAGCTGTGTAACGGGCAAGATTCGGTGATACGACAGAGGTAAGGTACCTAGGAAGCACGTGCTAAATAAGTTAGTACGACTCGGGTACAGAAATACCTCGTGACACGAACCCGAAATAATATATTCGCATTTAGGCTCAAAGAATGGGTGATAATTGTTAAGGGTAAACGAGAAATGGTCCTTATCAGAGATATAACTTATGTCTGAATCAATATAGTGACACAAAATACCCTTAACTTACTATTCTTGATTGGAATCTTATTACTACTCTGTATGCCTTCAATGGTGAAAGACACAACCTGTTTTCTACTTACGTTTTAATAACTGTTTTCCGCTTATCAACAAAATATTAACAATTCAAATACATTGTTTTTAAAGACTGTTCCAATATTTATATCTCAATGTGAAATAGCGTATTGTAAATATTACAAAAAGTACAATTATACTTGTGATTTGTTAAAACGAAATTAATATGAGCACTTATGATAACACAAATAAATATATCTTAGCAATGGACCCTTTATATAATTGTATCAGAAATATTTAGCTCAGTTTGAAAAACGTGCTGTAAAATGTAGACTCCTGAGTACTGCTCAATTTACACAACATGAAATACAATAAAATATCAATTTAACATTTGTTTCGCACTACTATGAATGTTATTTACTTCAGAACACTGTACACTATGCAAAATTACGAAGTTCTGTAATGCAAAGCGCTGCGACACAAAAGGCTTGCACGGAAAGGCAAAATGAAAATAAAATGGAAATGAATTCGAGAAAGGCAGATAATAAAGTAAAGGAATATCTCGAGGGTGTGAAGTATAGAAGTATCACGAAGATAAAGTATTCCTCAACGGTGAGAAGCTTCTGATCATAAATTATAAAGTGACGTAATCTTATCAACGTAGTGACTAATGGGATTCCTTACCAACTTAACCTAAGAATAATACGGTTTTTCTGCTGATCAACATTATCCACTAAGTAAATAATGAGTTTACATATAGGTTAATAGCTTTTTGATACCACTTGGTACCTACCTATCTTTGGATAAAACATATAAGAAAAACAAATACGGATATGTATTGAGTGCATTCAACAAGATTAACACTTCTACATATCGAATTGAGTATAAATTCTGTTATCACTGTAAGCCACTTTATCTCGAATGACATTTTATTCTTATAGCTGCGATGCAGTCTTATACGCCTATATGATGATAAATATTGTAGCAGTCGTAAGGACGCTACTAAACTTTTCTTCAATCCTTTTTACATGTTAATATTAGGGTTCCCAACTGTCCCGGTTTGGGCTGGATTAACTAGGAATTCTACGTTTTGTCTCGGAGGAATTTTTTGGTTCACCGGGACGGTGAAAATCCCGAAATTCAATTTTCCGTTTCTTGAACAATGAATATACGGTATGTTGGTTTTAAAATGCAACTGTGTAACTATCGCAATCGCAATGTTTGACAGTCTGTTCAAACGAGACAATGCTTAATTCTGTACGCAGAACATTTTACCCAATGGCGAATTTTCGTAGTAGACAGGGCAGACAATATCTTCCCATTTTCTTTATAAATAAATATAGTTACTTTTGCATTGACTACTAATGAGCTTTGGTTTGATTTTGACTGTCATCACCAAAATATGTTATTTATTCCCTTATGTAACATACAGGTTATCATGTTAAAATTGAAAAAAAAATATGTAAAACATGCTGTATTGTACAACATTCAAAAGTACTGTAAACGCTTCTATTAGCTCCAAAACGGCATTTTGCTTTCGTTCACTCTTCACTCCAGTGCGACCTAAAGTAGCAGCAGACGACAGAGGTAAAAGATTCGAGCAGGGAGACAGTCCTCAATATATATTGCTTCAGTAGTCTTCAATAGCTTGTCACGTGACTTGCGCTCACGACCGTATTGGTTACTGTCAAGGACTTTAAAAAGCTTTGCTTGCTGTTATCCTGGCTTTTACAAGTTGGTAACACGGTTTGATATAAGACATGGCTCTCTTCATACAGCACATGCATAAGCTGTTCGTGAGCAGTGAATTAAAACGTTATACGAAAGTGTATTGTTCAACATGAGAACTGAATAGAATTAAAAATAATACTAAAATATTTAGCGCCTTAGGCATTTTCATGAGTACTGGGTTGTCGGAAACGATCTCTAATGATATACAAAATATTTATTCCATTTTCTCAATAAAATATTTATAGATGAAAAACTTCGTTCCCAAAATCACCTTACTTGTGACTTATACGCGGAAAGCAGATTGAGCCTCGCTCAGTGACTCTTGTATTTTTTGTAGCTAATTTGGAAATCTTGTAGCTAAATCAAGGATAATCTTTGAATGTTTTGGAAATTTTTAACATTAATTTACGTAATAAAAATTTTTAATTTCCTAGTCTTGATGTAGGATTTTTGTTTTACATCTTCCTTCCGTAACTACAAAATCACAAGTTTCTCCACTGGTAAAATAGTCCCTCAGCCTTTTTTGAGTTCGCTTAGATCACTTGAAGATAACACTACTCAACAAGATTTTGGCACAGAAATTAGAATACCTGATTCTAATAGAACTTTTCACGTAGAATTCAAATATGTAATCAGTTTTTCTCCATCAGCCACCATTTTCCCGTGACACCCACGTGACCTTGAAAAATGGGTTATTTTCAGAAATTTGTTATTTACTTGCAGATAATCACATGTAACTTCCACGGTAATTACAATATAAGCACGGTTTATACCTCATTGGATTCGCAACGAAACACACTTTACAATGATGTATACACCGTGTCGCCATTTTTATATGAGGGAAATTCTAGAGAGATTTTATGGGAAATTCCCTCCAAAAAGTAGTTTATAAGAATGTTTTTGTCTCATGTCAATATTCATATAGCGATAGAGAAACTGGAATTGCACCAAAATATAGATTTATGTCTACTCAATAGATCATGTTAATTTCATGTGAATCGTGTTATTCTATCTAGAGATATAAATAGTTGTTTCTATTTACAGGTTTAAATGCAAGGCGTTCAGCAAAGATAGAAACCTAACGTTAACGTATTGTTGTCGGCACATACATTGACACGCAGCTATATGCACAAATACACACAAGCACACACAATGCACGATTGCTTTCTGTGAAAAGTTAGTTAATTTTTGCGATTTTGACTTGCCAACAATGAATTAAAAAATCTGGAAAGAACAGCGAAAAAAATGATTCGCTGAATTCCATTATCACTTTCAAGACAAGACAGTTAGTATCGCGTGGTGATGCACTGAGTTAGATTGCGTTCTGTGCTGCTTTGTGAAGTATGAAGTGTAGGTTCGTATGTGATTTTGTGTGATACTGTACAGGGTACAAGATGCCGAGGAAGTGTGTAAATCACCCGGACAATTTCTGTTATGTATGTGGGGAGGTGAAATTTAAATCGCAACGTCGATGTTTCACTCCACTTGTGACTAAGTGTTATCAGTTATATTTTGGTTGCAGCGTAGGAGACCAAGGTAAGAACTGGGCTCCTCACTACATTTGTTGTACTTGCGTGAAACGTCTGACTGGGTGGGCAAATGGTGAACGGAACATGAACTTCGGCGTACCCCTAATTTGCCATCAGCAATTAGGCCAGTTCTACACAATGCAGAATTACTAGTACCACAACCTCCAGCTCATCTTACTCTAGATGAAGATCTACGTACTTGAGGCAACTGCTGAAGTACATGAAGAGGAAGATGATCCTACATATGTAGGAAGCACATCTACATTCGAGCCCCATCTGATAACTCAGGGTGAACTAAATGACCTTGTTCGGGATTTAAAACTCTCCAAAATACAGGCAGAACTTCTTTCTTCTAGACTTAAAGGCTGGAATTTGCTCCATCGTGACACTAAAGTCTGTGTTTTTCGAAACCGTCATGCAGAGTTTCAGAACTACTATTCTAAAGAAAATGATATAGTGTATTGTAACGATGTTTCTGCTGTCATGGATACACTCGGACATGAACATGTAAGTACATAGTGGAGATTGTTTATTGACTCTTCGAAAACTAGTTTGAAGGCAGTCCTTTTGCACAATGGCAAGGAATTTCCTTCAGTGCCTTTGGCATATGCAACTAACATGAAGGAAACCTATGAAAACATCAAAATATTGTTAGAAAGAATTAAATATGAGAAATACAAGTGGACCGTTTGCTGAGATTTAAAAGTCATTTCTTTGTTAGTGGGTTTGCAGCTTGGTTATACGAAATATTGTTGTTTCCTGTGCGAATGGGACAAAGCGGAACATTACAACAAAAAGGAATGGCCAAAGCCTGTATTAACTCATGGACAGAAGAATGTTGTTTATCCGTCACTGGTGAGCCCTGGTAAGATAATCTACCTCCTCTTCATATAAAGTTGGGGCTTTTAAAAAATTTTGTTAAGGCAATGGACAAAAGTAATGCAGGATTTTGTTATCTGAAGGAAAATTTCCACGGGTTAGTGACGCTAAAATCAAGGAAGGGATTTTTGTAGGCCCCCAAATAAGATGTTTGATTCGTGACAAAAAATTTGAGGATCTCTTAACTCCGGATAAAAAAGAGCTTGGTGTTCATTCAAAAGTTTAACAGATATTTTTTTAGGAAACCATAAAGCCCCAAACTACCGTGAAATTGTGAGTGATTTCCTGCAATCATTCAAAGAATTGGGTTGCAACATGTCCCTTAAAGTCCATTTCGTAGATTCCCACCTGGATTTCTTTCCTGAAAATATCGGTGCCGTTAGTGATGAAAGTGGCTAACGTTTCCATCAGGACATTTCCGCCATGGAGAAGAGGTACCAGGGACAGTGGAGTTCACAAATGCTAGCAGATTACTGTTTGACGCTCAAGAGAGAGGTTCCAGAAGCCAAACATAGAAGAAAGTCGACAACTAAAACATTTTAGTTAAGGTAAGTGTTCATTTGTTAACCCTTAACACTTCTTTGGTAAAGTACATATGTGGCAAGCTTTGTTTAGTTTAGTTGTTAATAAATAGAAACAACTATTTATATCTCTAGATAGAATAACGCGATTCACATGAAATTAACATGATTTATTGAGTAGACATAAGTCTATATTTTGGTGCAATTCCAGTTACTGTATCACTATATGAAATATTCTTATAAACTACTTTTTGGAGGGAATTTCCCACAAAATCCCTCTAGAAATTCCCTCATATACAAACTGGCGACACGGTATATACATCACTGTAAAGTGTGTTTCATTGCAAATCCAATGAGGTATAAACCGTGCTTATATTGTAATTACCGTGGAAGTTACATGTGATTATCTGCAAGTAAATAACAAATTTCTGAAAATAACTCATTTTTCAAGGTCACGTGGGTGTCACGGGAAAATGGTGGCTGATGGAGAAAAACTGATTACATATTTGAATTCTACGTGAAAAGTTCTATTAGAATCAGGTATTTTCTCCCGTGTGCCAGAGAAAAAGTATTTTTTTGTCGACTAGTGTAATTATATTTTTAAGAATGAAAAAATCAAATTTTTGACTCCGTTATACAGCCAACTAAGGTAGGTCTGCGTAATTTTCAGAAATGTATTTCGTAGAAATCAAGAACTAAAATAAAAACCGAGGCACTTTTACGCATTGTGAGAATTACTGAATTTAAACTGTTAGACTTAAATGCTTTGAACTGGCTGCCGCTACATTAAGATCTGCAATGGTGAACATAAAATTCTTGCACGAATCAAGTTATTCGAGTTCATGGTGATTACAAAGAGAAACTGATGACATTGCCGAGATAAAAGTGGGAGTTCGGAATTTTCGAACTTTTCGTTCCTAGCGTTTTCTACTTTGCTTTTTTCCATGGAGGAATGAGATTCCTATCGAAGGCCTCATCCAGGCATTCGCCTGGTTGCACAAGTGAGGATCGAACTCACTCCCCCTCTCGAGCGTTTTCGAAATCCGCGATGTAATTATTTAACTAAATGGAGTAGGTACATGCTTTGAATTTATCTACCAGAACTTATCTTAGGTAAGCAAGTCGCACAGTGAGTAGAAGTATATTTGCCAATTCTGTTTCTCAATATTATCCTATATTTTCAGGAAAAATATATAATTATTTTTTTCTTTTACTTTTGATTTCCCTAAAGATTTTTTTACATTGTCTGCCCACTTGTTTATGTCATGCTTCGCCACTGGAAGTGCCTTCCCCACCCTTTGTTCTGCTGATAACATACATAGCTTAATTATATCGTGGTTGGCATCAGCTTTCCAGAATTAGATTGTTACAAGCTGCTGCAGGTAGCAGAAGAAGGCAGTACTGAGAAGTGATTGCATACTAAAAAAAGAAAACTATTTTCGCGTGGCTAGAAACAAGATTTATTTACAAATTTCTCTGATAAGAGGTATGTTCCTCGCTTCTTAAGTCACCACCAGATAAATGAGTATTCACAGGCCTATCGACAAATATTTGTCCCGGAATTGGTTAACCCATAGTAAAATAATTTTGGCTATGACTCGTCTTCTGCGGTATGTGCTAGATAAAGAAAGGTAAGTATGCTGCCGGATTCAGCAAATCACTTAAAATGATATGAAAATTCAAGGACAAATGATTACTTGAAACTAATCATATCACGTTCAACTGACGGTAATATTAATTTTATTACGTATTTCTTTAACTACGTACTAAAGTTAGCAACACTTGCAATTCTGAGAGGAAAGGAGATGAAACTATGTAACTTCTTGAATAATTTTCCTCTTTCCTTATCAACAGTGACGTAATTGTTTGTTGTAGCATACGAAAAACTCGGGAAAAAAAATGTTCATTTTGTTCTCAACAATGTCGTGTTGTTCACGGTCACGTTACTGACAGCAACAAGAAGAAACACATTTATTGCGTCTATTATGCAAAGTTATATTTACGTGATTATCCAAGTACGCCTACTTAAGGCTCAATCGAAGTGGGTTTTCCCGCCTTTTTCATTTTACGTTAATTACTCTAACAACAGTAGAGGAAAACAGAAATTAACTTTCACAGACCAAAGTTCGTTGCGTCCTTCAATAATGAATACAATTAGTCTTAACAAAATATTAATAGTTAACTCAGGATTGTGTGCAGACAGTATTGGGACATTATTCTGTCTCAAAAGTGTCTGCACACAATCCTGAGTTTACTATTAATATTTTGTTAAGACTAATTGTATTCATTATTGAAGGACGAAACGAAAATTTGGTCTGTGAAAGTTAATTTCTGTTTTCCTCTACTGAAATTTGAATAATTGAAGTAAAACAAAAAGCGCGGGAAAACACACTTGGATTTAGCCTTAATAACAGATTGCTTTTCTTTTGTAACATGCAAGGGGAAAATATTTAAAACAAATTGAGCAGTACTGTTACCTTTCAGCATGCATACACATGAAAAACTGTATTTTCAAAAACTGTATGTTCTTTCAACAACTGTTCGATAGAGAACAAATGAATCGTTTTCCTCCAATAAGATATTTCTCTTCTTAAAAGTAAAGTTAGTACTCACCGATTGCAGGACGCTTCAACGTATGGTAATTTAATATAAATTTCAAACTATTTCCTGGATATCCTCGTAATAATTCTCCTCTCCAATAATAAAGCAAAATATCTTTAAATATTCTCAACTTGCGTAAGATTATTAAAAATCTTCAATGTTATTGCGGGTATTAATAATACATAACAGATCGCTTCGTACACTAGCATGTGTCTGCTACACAACATGGGTCTTCCTTTCTGCACTGGATAGCTACACAACCGTGATTCAAAATTTTTAGTTTACAAGAATATCACATGAGACACATCACTAACGAATACATAAACGACGTCTCTTCGCTCATCTCTTCTACTTTTCCACTTAAAATTGTAAAAAACATTAAAATAGTTGTAATTTTTAATTGTCACACGGCTCTTCAAATGCCTCTGTATCGACAAAAACGCTATACTGCATCCGAACATGGTTACCTAGCGTTCAGATGCAGTAACTAGTGAGTAGGATGTCTCAATTATGTTATGTCAAAAGAATAGCCTTATGGCTGCTATTTTTCATCGGTCGTAGCAGTGATAGCAATTTAACCAAAGTAGCAGTGAAGAAACAGCTGCAACGCTATTTTTTACCATCTCTATTTCGCACCTGTTTTTCAATTGTTTTTACTGATGTTTCTTTAATTTGTTTATGCATTGTATAGATGCGTGTTCCCTACCAGAAAAGAAATCCGGCATATACTTGATTTTCTAATTTTTCTCGTTATTTCCTCCTTCTAACTGCCGATTCAATTGTGGCCGGCCACACATAGGATAGATTGCTCCCTACGATTCTACGTGGCACATTCATCTGAGATTTCAGTTGGCCTCAGGAATATTGTGTAAACAGTATTCGAATACGTTTCACTTTTTGTTTCTTTATTCAAATCCATCCTTCCATTTAAGTGGTTTTGCAAATACATGATAATGTTTCGTTCCTCTAAAAATATACGGTGAGTTTCTGGGTTGTTCAGTAGCAAATAATTTCAAGTATTATTTTAATCTCGGAAAATGCATTATGCTACTAATAGTGAATTTACTTCTATTGTTTTTTTTAAAACTGGCTCAAGGTAGAACATTTTCCTCATAATCAGTAACCATTAGGGTATTCGAAATTATACATTCAAAATAGTCATTTTAAAAGAGAATTGAATAACGTATCAGATACAGTTTTTAGAATTATAATTACTGATCCTGTTAATAATGTTACAATTTGCAGAATTATTAAAAACATTAATTCCGAATTATGTAGTAAATATTTCTAAATATTATTTTGAACATAAAATTTATTCTTCCATTTTCTATAGAGGCAATTCAACCAATCCGCCTACCATCAAGAACTGCAGGTGACTTTACTGATAGACCTGTTATAACGATCGGATCAGGAATGACTGTGAATGGTAAGTGATTAAAATATATATTCTTGTCTTAATAATGTTTCAATAGTGCAGCAAAAATACGAAACATTTTTACCGAAAGAATTGTGAGAACACTTATAAAGTACCCAGATTAAATCTCCAAGCAAAAATTTCATGTTTTTAGCAAAAGCAATGGTAAGCAAACGCTGCTTTCTTAAATTGTAGAGTTCCAAAAATATAGATATTCATTTCACTAGCATTCAGTTTAATGATTTGTGTATAGCAAGTACTTTGACGCAAAGCTCGTGACTATTGACTAAAAGTGGAGGCTTTCTGAGCGTCAGTGCAGATACGTAGTATGAAGCTGAGTGATGTCTTGAGTAAATTTTTTATTATTATTATTTTTTTTCCGTTTTCAAAACAAATGATACGATTCTACTTAATCCGTAATGTAGCCAAGGGACATTTAAGGACAATATCTCTAATTAAAATCCATTCTCCTTTCTTGTTTCTAGGGCTGATTTTTTTGCGATGATTATTATAAATATTAACTGATTTTCTGAAATATTATTTAAACACAGAGTCGAAACAGAAGATACTTGTAGTGGTATAAGAACAATTCTAATCGTATACCACCATAAGTATCTTCTGTTCCGACCCTGTGTTTGTAATGATGATCTTCCCTCTGTGATACATTACCAGTTTTCTACATAAGCGTACGTACAAACTTATGTTTCAATATACTTGGCGAAAGGTAGGATTTCACCGAATTGAAATATGTGTAATTTTAGTCCCTACTATACCGATCTTTGCGTTACTTCTTTGCGTTACCCTAGTTCTCTTTTCTGATTATGAATAGGTGATCATTCGAAAGTCTCTTTTGATCAGATGCACAGGTTTACATGGCAATGGCTTCTGTCATTGTGTCTATGATCAACGATCTATACTCTACGGTATATCCAATCGAATTTGATCGATTCATTTCTGGTCGACCTACATCCCAGGTAAGTGTTCATATTTTAGATCGCACTTTGTTCAACTGTTTTGAGGTAGATTTAAAACATTAAAATTCACTCGAAAATTACTTATAAGCTACTTAAGCATAGTTCATTATTTGAACTCACTAAATTTCTTGTTATAATGTTAGGCATAGCTATGGACTACAAATTCCTTACATGGAATCTGAAGAAAGTGATAAGTAACGAAGAATGTCTAAGACGTTACTGGAATATTATTGACTCAGACAAACTTTGTGCAGTGACAGTTGGAGAACTGGAACCATGTAGAGTAAGTACATACATTACATGTATTATTGATGGCTATATATAGCTTATAAAACATATTTAAATTTAAATTTTATAGGAACTCGAATTTAGGATAACCAAAAATAGTTAATAAAGTCAGCAAGCCCATAAACAAAGAATGAAAGGTAAAATTTACATCAACGAAAGCCCTGAACATTTTCACATGCTTTTAAAACAAATGTTGAAATATAATTTAAAACAATATGTTTTAAGACTTGCTCATTTTTTCTTTTTTTTTTAATTTTGCCGCTTTGCGTGTAAAAGTTCAAGATTGCGTACGTGTCTTTTACAGCCTTTTATCACTAAGCTAAGTAATAACCAATATCTGTGTGGACGTCAGTCAACGCTTAGCTGTGCCACTTCCTAACCTCACTTCTACAGCCACTTACAAATGTATAGGGTGGTTGGATGTATAAGAAATAGAAACGATTTTCTCCATGAGAATTGTTTCACTGTACGCCTAATAGTTAGATAACCAACATGACAGTACAAATGTTCGCTAAAACATAGCATACCAGGATATTCCTCCATTTGGAGGAAGAAAGCTTTAGTCCTTTTGCATTTAGAGAACCACGAGATAGACAGGCAAAAATTACATTCTTGTCTTGTTCAAACACACACACAGAGAGAGAGAGAGAGAGAAAGAAAGGAAGAAAGACACACACACATAGAGAGAGAGAGAAAAAAAAGAATTGGAAGAAGACGGAGAGCGAAGAAAAGAGGAGAAAACAAGGAAAGAGGGAAAGAAAAATGGCGCAACACGTGGAAATAAATGAAATTTTAACGCTTATGAATACACAGTCAGCGTCGCTCTCCCCCTGCCACCCAATCTCTCTCTCTCTCTCTCTCTCTCTCTCTCTCTCTCTCTGTCTTGTGTTTTTCTCCCCGTGCTGGATGAACCGATTCCAGGAACAATCGCGAACTTCATTTACAACGCTTAATTCCTTGAGGAAAATAATTCCGGGAGGGGAATCGAACCAACTAATTTCAGAATGACAGTGTCCACTTAGCTGAACAGACCATAGCAAAGGAGTTGTTAAATCAGCCATTAAACTCTCGCTTCTTCTCGGTTTATTTATATCCACCATTCCTTTCAGTACCTACTCTCCACATTCCCGTGGTCACTAATGTAAGATAATCTACAAGAAATGCTAAAAACCAATATTAATAATAATTATGAGCATATAAGCATATATTTTGAAAGAAAAAAGAAGAAAAACAGAGTGCTCCTTCGGCGGCTCGAACTCGGGTCCTTTCATTCAAGACGCCAAGACCTTAATCACCAGGCCACCGAGGAAACCTTGCAAAGGATCCGATACGATAACCATCAGACCAACGAGACTTGTTTATTCTGACTATGAGAATGCAGTATTCATTGAAAACAACCGATCTTCAGCGGGTCTCCGATCTCGTAAGAAAACAAATATATTTTGTATGTCAAAGCATTGCTTTTATATACTTAAGATAAAAAAAATAAGCGGAACCAATCAATACGTTTTAATTAAAAATCTAAAAACGTGTAAGGGTTTTATCAATTAACTAGCTTATTGGTACCATGGGACACGCTGAATCACTTGAAAAACAACAGCTTGTAACGAGCCAACTATCTGGTTTTTGACTGTATCCTGCCACCCAATCTTATAATGTCTGCACATAGTGTATCTTTAATTACCAACGTTAACTGAGTCCCTTCCACCTCTTGTTCCAGTACATCTATGCATACCCCAGTAATTAATTGTTACTGAGGATTGGTAATTAAAGTTCATTGGTTAATTAATTGGCATGATCCAATCAGGAACCAGATATCTGGCTCGTTACAAGCTGTTGTTTATGTTATTCAGCGTGTCCGGTGATGCTAAGAAGTTAGTCAGTTGATAAAGCTGTTAAACAATTTTAGTTTCTTAAATTAAAACGTATTGATTTGCTCCGCTTACTTCTCCTATATTAAGTATATAAAAGCAATGCTTTGACATAGAAAATCTCATATTTGTTTTCTTATGAGATCGGAGACCCACAGAAGATCCATTGTTTCCAATAAATACTGTCTCTTCATAATCATAATATACGAGTCACGTTGGTTTGACGGTTATCGTGTCGGTCTCTTGTGCCTAGGATCGGCAGTTCATACCCTGATAAATTCATTTATTTAAAGGAAAATTGGGTTAATTAGTTCAAAACTCGCACACTCTTCTTTCTATTAAAAAAAATATTTTAAATTATTTTTCAAATAATATATTTTTTTAATAATAAATTTTCCAAAGAACATTTCTTCTATTTGTTCGTTTCTTCTATCACGATATGTTAAAATTGAATTGAATTTATATATCCTGTAGCTAACATAACGCACTTTGAATCGACATTGAATTTTAATTTTATTTATGGCCTTTAGGCATCTAAGGATCAGCCGGGATAGGGGGAGAGGATTCGGGAAGATGTCGGGTAGGCCTTATGTTTAAGGTTCAATCCTAACATTTGCCTAATGTGAGTGAAGAAAACCCTCGAAAACCTCAGTCAGGATGATCCGTCACTGGGATCGAACCCCCGAACGCTCTACCACCGAGAATTGAGAATGGAGAATGAGCGAGGGTATCTTATTCTTGACACCCAGTATATTCGTATATTCACATCTACAGTGTATGATTTGTGTGCATGTGTGAATTGATTTGTGTTGTTTAAGCATAACACTCGCCCGGGATAGGGTGAGGTAAAAGGATTCTGGAAGGATTTGCTTAAAACTATTTTAAGGTTTTTAGGCATATGAGGATCAAGCCGGAATAGGTTTGGGAGAGCGTGTTGAAAGATAGATGCCACCATCACAACGTTTGTCTGGTATGGCTGAGTAAAAATCTTGGGAAACCTCAGTTAAAATGGTCGGCCGCTGGAATCAATCCCAGGACTTTCCGAATGCTAAACAAATGCTCAAGAACTTTTTTGAAACTTTGTTCATTCTAAGCGGGTTTTATTTGTTAAATTTGATATACTTTTTAACCTACGTGGACTGATATTCTTAGAATTAAGTTAAAATCAGACACACAATCATTCATGCCTGAGTGGTACCAATAACTAGGATCACTCCCTAGATGATAATCGGGTAGTGTCTTTTTTCGCATAAATAATGGATGGAAACAGATATTAATATCCGGTTCGAGATCATACGAGGCATGAATGGCGAGAATCAGAGTAAACAGTGTGTGTTTTTTAGCATGATGATAATGTAGTTCTCATATTTTTTTATTGATCTTTCTCTCTCCCTATCTTTCCTTACGTTTCCTTCTCATGTCTTTGTTTCTTTCTCTTCTTCTCCCTCTATTCATCTTTATTTTTTCTATTACTTATTGCTATTCTCGCACACACACTCAATCTTTATGTGCGTCTGAGTGTTCCAGACCTAAAACGTTAGAGAGAGGATAAAAGAATTGCCCGTTCAAAGGATTTCCTTTTCTATTTGGGAACACTCAGTTATCCTTACCCTCTCCGTCTCTCTCTCTCTCTCTCTCTCTCTCTCATCCTCTCGCTCTCACTGTATGTGTGTGTGCAAACAATACAGTTTTCCTTGCACAGTATATAAAGATGAATCCTGCATGATGTCCAATTTTTTTCCCTTCCCTTTGCTTTAATTCCTATCTCTTAGAACTTAACCTGAATGTAATTTCCGCCTAACTCTCTCGTGGTTCTCTAAATGATGCTTAAGGACTAAAACTTTCTTCATCCAAATGGAGGAATATCCTGACATGCCATGTTCTAGTGCACATTTGTACTGTCATGTTCGTTGTCTAACTATTAGGCGTATACTGAAACAATTCTCATGGAAGAAATCGCTGACGATTTAGCGAAGTCGGTAAGACGCTTGACTTCTAACCGAGCAACCCATGTTCAAGTCTAGCTACAGCCGTAATTTGTTTTCTCCCAGTACCGAAATCAACACCGTGGGTTGTGTTGATTTAACACACGGAAGTGGTAGTCACGTTGGGACACAGCATTGTGTGGAATTAACACAACTATTTTTTACTGTGTACTAGAAAGAAGCCGAAGGAAATAAATATAAATTCCTGAGCTGGAACGGGTGAATCGGGTCAAGTTTTTGATCGGGGCCCGGTCTGACCCGATGACCCGGAGTGCAAAGCAGAGCTTTTAAATATTTCCTTGTGAAACAGTGTTTCTTTCAGAAGAGAATGGAACAGGAGGTGTTTCAGAGTACGAAACATATGACGCCAAAAAATTCGCAGTTCATTATAGTTACCAGACCGGGTAAATCGTGTCAAGTTGCGGACCGCGTCGCCGTGTCACCTATGTTCGGGTCACGGTTTTCAGTTCTGATAAATACGTATTTATATACTTATGTCCTGCTATTTACTTACCAAAAGTGGATAGAAAATTCTTTAATATTGAATTTAGCTTACAAATTAGAACACACGTAACGGCGAACTTCATACGCCTAATTCATTAAAATTTCTCAACTAAAATAAACAATGTCAAAATAATAGGTAATTAATTTGATACACATTCATAAGTATTATTGGAATCGCTTTCCAAAATTCCATTATTGCTTGTCATTTGTCGAGTATCTTGAAAAATATGAAAAGCCCCTATTTGGACCTTCTTCTTCTTCTTCCTCTCTCTCTCTCTCTCTCTCTCTCTCTC